>VXBI01013800.1:522720-533973 GCA_013397375.1 Toxostoma redivivum
ATATATGTATAAAATGTCTATTAATTACTCTTTCATGTATTTTCCCAGTCTCCCCTTGAACAGCTGGCATCCACGACATCCTCTTGCAATGAGTTGCACAGCTCTGCTATTGGATGCATGAAGAATGAATCCCCTTTTTGGTTTTAAGCCGACTCCTTCAAGTTCATTTGATGGACGCAGGGTAGTACAGTAGAGAGTGAATAGTGCACCTCTCGGGGCTTGAGCATTTCTGAGCTCTTCTGTCGTATTGTCTCAGCCCTCAAACATTTCTTTTTCCTGAATGAAAAGGCCTGGCTGTATCCTTCATATCCATCATCACTGCCCATTGCTGGACTTCTAATTTTGTTATATTCTGTTGAGATGGCAGAGTAACCAGAGCCACATTTGGCTTTATCACAGCAGCTTTGGTAGTTTTGCTTAGTGACTGATGGAAGTAACAGCTGAAGCAAGATTTATAACTACTTCTTCTTTCTTGCTGTGAAGAAAAAATAGCATTGAAGATGGCAAGTTCATTGTCTCTAGCATCAGATACTGTTACTACTATCTGAAGAATAAAGCAATTTTCTATCATTTTTATTCTTTTCCCAATTTTCTTGTCCTTTATTCTTTCTGATTAGATTTGTGGGTGTAAGTACTGAAGTGACAAAGTAGCACTTGTAGCTTGTGTTGTGTCAAAAGAACCTGAAAACACCACATGCTTAGTGAAGATAAATTAATTAGAAATACAGTGATACATAATTTTTATAAAATGTTTTTTGCAACCATTAGAATAAACTTACTAAAAAGATTGAAAAAAATACTGATTAGGAGATAGCAAGAAGCAAAGTTCCATTTCCAAAATGCTGCAAATTATTAAGGGTATTATTTTTTGCCTTGAATATAGCTCAATATATGTAAGGGCTGATTCACCATAAAATACATCTGTATGCCTACATGCAATCTTTTGACTTGTACTAAAAGTTTGAGAAATGCAACCAGAGTAGGATAGGCAGCAATTCAGACCTATTTCAAAACTACACAAACAAGATAAAAGAAAACAGACCCAAATGTTGGTGTGGTGGTTGCTTGATTTTCATGTATATTTCAGCTGGAGAGTTTGTGAATATTTGTTAAGAATCACTTCAAAGACACATTAAGAAGAGCAAGACACACACCAAAAAGAGTCTCAAATATCACTGGATATGTGAGCCTAAGATAGCAAATAGTGGAACCAGTGCCACAGAAGACAACTCCTCTGGCAGATTTTTGTTTCAGTACACTTCAGTCACTTCTTCCACAAAAATACACAAAACCCTCAAACATTTCTGAACCCAGTATTATAACCTGACAGTCAAATAGCAAAACAAAAACAAACAAACAAACAAACAAACCCCCCCCCCCAAAAGAAAACAACACCAAAAAACTCAAACTACTTCAAAGGTGACACAGAAATTTCAAGCATGATAGAATACAATTAATCAAAGCCCTTAAATTATTTAAAAGTTACTGAAATCTTTTCCCACTTTAAACTCATACAGGTTTATTCCATCACCATCCAGCTTACTTTAGGTGCAAATACCTGAACAGTCAGAAAGACCACTAGTGCCAGGCAGTGACAGCCCAAGGGTGGGTCCACTTCTCAGTGCTGCACATCAAGAAGCTGCACAGACACCTACTTTTAAGCCTTTTCTAGGTTTAAGGGGAGGAACCCCACCACTAAAACAAAGAAAAGTCAGTACTGAGTCATGCAGCACCCAAAAAGGGAGAGAGAAGCGTTACATGTTAGATATGACACACAGCATTTGGCAGAAATATAACAAAGGCACACTGCGCTAATCGCAGTGAATGAAAAAGCACAGGTTAGCATGCCCATGACAGTACACAAGTTGTAGCAGTTTTCATACATGGAGCCACACGGCCTCACTGAGAAAAAAAGCTGCACAAATAGAAAGGCCAGCCTTTTGTAAGAGCTATGTCTAGAAGTACAGTGCTCACAACTAGGCTGGAGAGTTTTTGCAGGGTTCTGAAAATGCTGCTGTAGAAGACCATCTCCTGATTTGATTAAACCACTGCATTTGGTTAGGAGATCAGTTGTAATTTCTTTAAACTGAAAGACGTAGCAGTGTATGAGCTATACACTGTGGGTAAATACGATAATTTCATGATAGCTATCCTTTATGCCCCTGGAAATCAGATGAACTATGAGTATTGTAAAACACCAGTGTCTTTTGCAACTGTATTTGCAATACTAGGAAGACTGACTTTTTATCCTGCTTTTTCTTTTTAGTGTTATTCTACCAAGAGTATCTGTAACAATAATAATAAAACAAAAATATTCACAAGCAGTTATATAAACTAAGGAACCTGGATGCCAAAAGGGGTTCTGATATTTAACTTGGACATGCAAGCTGGACTACTTTGTGGTTTTCACACTTACATGAAGAGGCATGCAACTAAGCAGCTCTTATGCCATCCAAAAGAAAACAGGAGTAAGCCTCCTCTGTATGACAGTCTTAAGACAGAGACAGTCTTAAACTAATCCAAATGTATTATTATTCTTAAGTATAGCCTCAGAGCGTTATACACAAGTAATAAAATAGGAGACATGATGGTGAAACAAGGAGGGAAAAGGGGATTTTGCAAAAGGGAGGACTTCTGACATGCATTAGCAGGATCTTCTGACAGATTTGGAAAGGTGAGTGACACCAGACAGGGTATTGAGGAGATCTCATTGGAATTCTGCCTATAGCATTGGTCAGCTTCTTCAAGAAAGATGAGTTCAAACCAGATCTGATGCAGGGCATGACTAGAAAAGAGAACTTATGAAAGAGAGTACGTTACCTTCTACAAGTGCATTGGAAGATGAAGGTGGAAGAAATAACATTCCAAGAAATGGTTAGAGATTGTTCATAAATTAACCATGGCTGGAAATAAGATTTTTAACCACTGGACCCATCAAATTCTGGAACAGCTCTCCAGCTTTAATCTGGACATTCAGGTTACTAAAGTGGTTCTAGAACAAGTATGTATCGTGGCCTGGTGAATACTTTCAGTGCCATGCACCTGTTGGCTTGACACAAGAATGAGCCTGTATGTGTGTGAAGAAAGTCAGCCAGTTACAATGCTGTAAAATAGTCTTGCTAACAGAGAACCAGCTCAGTTCAACAAAGTCCTTTTTATTATTGTACGTAATACCTAGGACATGCACTGAGATCAGTCTGCTAAGGTCTGCTGATCAAAAAAGAAAATAAAATTTAAAAGTATTCAGAGAAAACAGGAAACATGGAGGGACCAGAATACAGTAGAAAAGCTGATTTTCCAGTCTTGCAAAGAGAAATGAAGTATAGAATTTACATAAAAATAGTCAGTCTATATACAGGGCTGGCCATGGGAAATAAAACAGAATGGACATTTTTGTTGCTGTCTCAGGAGAAGACAAACGTGCTGACCTATCATTATATGAAGTATCATAGTAACTGATAAAACTGCTTCACTGGTACAACCAAAAAAAGTGCTTTCAAGGAAGAATAAAATTTTACCAAGACAAATTTCCTCCTGTTCCTTCCTTGTGATCAGCTGCAGACACAGAAATGTACCATGGCAAGATCCTGGTTGCCTAGATGAGAGGTACCTAGACTTTCTCCTTGCTGCAAACTTTAAACCCAGGGAAATGGTGTCTGAGTTCTAAAAGACAGATTTTGTAAGAATCAAAATGAGAACAGTGAACCTTCAAATAAAGAAATCTGGACAAGAAACAGACTCTCTCATACCCTTAGCTGTGCAGCCCACATTGCAGTTTTCAAACTTCTACCTAGGGGTATTCAGATGCTCCCTGTCTGTGCATAACCTTGAGGCACTCACAGGAATCACCATTTGATGTAGAGTGCAACAGTCTTAGCAATGCAAACTGCTGGTCAGCCACAAGTTCCCACAGCAGAGCAGTCAAGCATACAATATGATAAACAACAGAAACCCCTGTATTCTGTTGTCTCAGATACATGACACAGCTTAGAAACAGAATTTTAGTCTAATTTTGGTGACTCATTTACAACTTTGGGACAAAGCTCAGTCAGAGAAGACCTAAAATACACAAGACAGGGATGCAAATGTCAATACCTACTTCTATACAGCAAGAACATGAGGCACTGTTCAACTGGACAAACACTCTTCCCTTCTCCCTCTGCATTTCTGTAAAGCAGAGTCATAAGCTGCCAACACTCAGTCAGCCACTGAAAGTGAACAGTGGTGTTACTTTGATGAGAACTTATGCATCATTCAGAGCTTGACCTACTCTAACTGCCATATAAATTAGGGCAAAAAAAGGGGTTAATTCCAGGACTTCCACTATCATGCACAAAACTATGTCCTGGAAAAAAGGGGAAGATGACCATAATCAACAGAACAGTGGGTTGTATCTTCACATGCTCACAAACAGACAAAGCTTGCTTTTCTTTCTTCACAGATGCTGATGTGTATCTGTCAGCAGTTCTTGATGCCAAGCTGAAAACAATTTGAAGAACCAAGACTTTGCAGAACTGCTAGGACTGGAGAAACAGCAGTTTCTTCAGGGGGTCCCTCCATCTCCCACCAATGCTGCTCTTGGCTCCTGGACAGCAAATGATTAGTCACCCATGAAAACCAAAAGATAGTCAGGGAAAGTGAAAGGACACAGCAGGTTAGGAGAGTTTTGCTTTCTCAAAAGTAATAGTGAGTGAAATAGTGAGTGAAATAGCATCAGGACTGACAAGAATAAAACACACAATATTAGGAGACCTAGTAGGATACAGAAAGACCCTGCTTTGGCAGAGAGGCATAAATGTCACAGATAATGGAAATATGCTCCTTTTGTAGCCTTTGCATGGAAGGTACACATAACACAGAGAAGGCTGGGACTACATTTTAACCACAGCAATTCATACCCAGTGGGAAGACCGCATGGACACTCCGCTTCCACTCTACAAGAAATAAGCACGTGACTAAAAAAGGCATGGGGTCTATAAACATCGAGGTTTGGCCCCATAATCCAGTGGTACAGAAAGTATTCAATGGACTTGTCCACCAAATTGATTACCCAGAGACATGCAGTAGGTGTAAGACTCCACAAGGCTATTCCCATTCTTTTAAACACAAATAATTTCGTGTGATGATAGTAAAATCCCCACAACTGCTCACAACCAACTCTGTCTCCTTCAATCAGAAAGTTCTGCATTCACTACTGGCTATCCTGAATCCTATGGGTGATATTGATCCATCAGTTTGAGGTCAATTCCTATATCCACATCTATTGGCACTCAATCAGAAGAGAAAATTCAGTAGCAAAAACTCCAGGAAAACCATTCTAAGTGCTGTTTTCCTCACACAAGCTGAAATATGCTAATAAGATATGGAAACAAATGCCAGATTTCTGAAAAAAATCAGTAATAGGGCCAGATTTCTTAGTCACAGGATGACCTACAGAAGTATTTGATGATGAAAACAGGAGTAAAATTATAGTCACAATCACTATTGCCTTTGCTGCAAAGGAAACTGCTGCAGGGAAGGCAAAAATGGTGTGCAGAGAAACAGTGAGGCTGAGAGAGTAACCTAAGTCAAAGCTGTAACTGAGATGCAGACTCATCACCAGATGCAACTGTCTGATCATGCTGCTGATGAGACAGCCTGTCTCTTCCCAGCTTCTTGGAGTATAATGCTCTACCCCAATCTTTTACTCACCACTTGCACTACATAGCTATGTAGCAAGAGCACATTATTTATCAAGCTGAAAACTAATCCTGTAGTTTAGTTTTCACCTACATTAGTCTCACCCTCCTCCTGTTGAAAATGAAAGGAGCCTTTTATGACCTTTTTGGAAGCTGTCACACACTTCATCAAGCTGGACAGGTGCCTGCTGATATTACATATACAGCCCCAATGTTTGGATGTAAATGACACATCTGTGTTAACCTAATGGAGTAATTTACCTTTAAGGATTATTTTACAACTCTCCCTGAAACAAAGAACCTGCAGAGTCTGTCTTACTGGTTTGAAGGATACATTCAGCCAATCTAATTTTCATTCACAAAAAAAAAAAAAAAAGGCCACAAACAATAAAGAACTATTATATGAATAAATAGTCTTCTTTGGAGTACATTCAGTTGAATCTCAATCTATTTGAAATCTAAGCATATCTGGTTAGGGAAATATCTTTCTTTTTTCTCATTTTTTATAAGACAAGACAGCCATTAAAAAAAATTGATCACTATTTCCAAACTGTCTTTATATTTTCATCTACTTCCACCTATTTGCCTTATGCCTGAGATCTAACTCAGACCCTATTAGAACAGAGAGGATCGACAACAATTCTTTTGCAGAATCAAGATTTTCCTAGATTGTAAGCTTTTCAACAGAAACAAGCTTTTATTTTATTCCCTATAAATTTTAAGTTAGATGCATGGTCTGATAAATTAATGGCAGAAAAATGTACTTTAGAGTGTTCACAATCAAAAAGAATGTTTCTTTCTTGAACTATTGGCAAAGAAACGGCTCAGTCGGCAAAAAAATAAACAAACACTGAATTTTAAGAAAGTATTTCCTGGTTTTTATCTCCTCATGTTTAGAATAAGCTGAAAATAAAATTCTCATTTGATAGAGAGCTGTATAAAAGATTAAAAGAGCCATCATTTAAATCACAGAATAACTTGGCCTGAAGGCCACTCCTACAGATCATATAGTTTAAATCTGCTCTTGTTAGATGTTAAGTATGTCCAAGGATGGAGACTCTACAACCTCCCTTGGTAACCATGTTCCAGCATTCAATCATGGCTCATAGTGAGGGTACATGTCTTTCTATTTATATGCTTGTTGTCCCTTGTATCTGCAAGTCTTCTGTCTTTTTGCTGAGTACGCCCAAGAAGAGTCTGGTTCTGTCTATCCTCTGCACATCCTTCTATTAGGTAGGTGAAGACATCTTCATTTGGCACTCCTCTCTTAAAACAAAACCAATTATCTCAGTCTCTCCTATACACCACCCACTCCAGTCACAATTGCAGGGGACTGTGTCACACTCACTTCAGTATTTCAACATCCTTCTAATACAGCAGAATTTAAAATGGATCCAGATGTGGTATACCAAAGAAATTTTGGATTATTTTTCAAGCATGTTTTTGAGACAGCCTTTCAGGGCATGATGAACTTTTTACAGGAGCTTTATTTATTGTCATGGCATCACCTTATAGTAGGCAGACAACTATTAATTGAAAAGCACAATTGAAAACACAAGCAACAACAAAACCGCTTTTGCACTGACCAGCTGCTAGGACAAATGGACCATCAGCACCACCCTGCAGGGAACAGAAAGCCAAAGGTAAAGAAACACCAAGTGCTTACAGCAGAGAGCTCCAAGATATTTCCCCAAGGAAAAGTTATTCTATAATACACTGTCTAAAAATCCATGGAACGAGTCTTTGTGAACTGCAGGAGTGTGGTATTTGCCAGTAGGGCAGTCCAGGACCTAAGGCCCCTCAGGTATCCAGGCACTGGCAAACCCTACATAGCAGAACTGTCTCGTTTGCACACACGAGCTGTCTGCAGATCCTGGAAGCCAGGGAAAAAGCAACCCTGTCTCCAGGTAGCAAGTAGATCCAAGTTACTCCCAAAATTTAGATTTTAGGTAGTCCATTCACCTCCCAGCAATAAGCACAGAAGTGGAATAGTCAGCCTGGGAGTTGAATGACCTACTTCATGGTAGGTATTTGTGGAGTTGCCTGTGGGAAGGCCTCATGTGAACACGGAGCTTTTCCAGGAACTGGCCTGGGGGCAGAGGTTTTCCCAGGAACAAAGGCACCTGCTACTGTTTACAGAGTATTTTGATAACTCTGCTGTCTAGATTGAAAAGATCTGTGCAAAAGGTGTCGCCTGCTGTGACTAATGGGCTGTATTCTGTTCTTGGAGTAGCACTCGACTATATTTAAGGAGAGTATGTTACAATAAACTTGTCTCTGTCTCTCTTTCGTATCTTGAGAGGAGACCATGTTGCTGTGTGTTCTTACGGCTGTTCCAGCAGTGACAGGTATTGAGTCTGTTATCAAAGCTACTGCATTGCTTACAGCTAGGCATGTATCTGAGACACCTGGCTGGCAACATGGGAACTTCAACAGGTCAGGGCATTGACCACTTGGTATTTGCAATCCTGTAAAAACAGAGCTGTCAGACTGTAGGGCAGTTAGGCAATGTAATCCTCTACTGATTTTATCTTCACAAGAGAAATGCAGTTTGCAAAACTGATAGACACCAATGTCTCAGTGTCCTAAATACTCTGACACAGTTGAAATTTTTTATTTCTGCATCTGTATCAGTACCTTACACATTACTGTATCACACACGTTTGGTTACATTCATTATTCAAATAATCCTTAAAAAAAGTTTAAAAAAATGTTTTCCAGGGAAGGCACTTAGGCTTTCTACAAAATTACAGATTTATGAAAAGAGGTGTTCAGATAGAGAGAAAACATATCTATTACATGCATTGTTATATTTATTACAGGTTTTTGAGGTTTATGGATTTATCTCCCCAAAAGTTTTCTTATTCAGCAAAAAGCAGTGGTGTGATCTTCCATTTAAGAGACAGCAAAATGCATAAACCACAGGAAAAAATGTGGGAAGCCATATCTCAGTAGCTTCTGAGTTCAGGAAAATACTGGTCTTTGCTTCTTGAAAAAGAAAGATTTAAGGCAATCCTTTGTCATTATACCTAGATGCTATAAATTAATGGAAAAAAAGTATGGCACATACTGGGAAAAATATGACTAATAAGATGGGTAACATATCTCTCATGGCTACATTTTTAGCAGACTGTATTTGAAATCAGTTAATGCCATTGCTAACATCTAAAAGCTGCTGATGAAAAAGAAAATTATCTGTCCTTACCAAGTGAAATAATGTCCTTCAGAAAGCTGTTTACCCATCCCTTTACTTAGCCTTGAAAAAAAACTAGGACATTATTACAGAGAAACTTATTTGTGGGACACTTGCATCTGATAAGCTTAAAGCATCCCTAATGCAAAATGATCGAAATTAATATTAAAGTCACACAACATGCATTCTCAACGTGCTTCAAAAACAAACACGACAAGGAGCAGCATAATCTCCCCTCCTTTCCTACTGCTTCTGCTGTCAGCCTAGCTCTGCTATGGTACCACCACATAACCTTTGCTCAGATGTTTGAGAAAATCGTTCAATTGATAGAGCTCTAAAGGAGTCCATAGAGTTGAGCTGTGAAAGGTAAGAGAGATCAAACTGGAGATAAAGGCCACAGAGATGGTGCTAGGCAAGTAGCTCAACAATCAAGAGGAAAGACATCAATATGGAAAGATAATTACCATCTCAAGGGAAAAAAATTAGTTGGGAGATTGCAACCTGCTGTTTAGTATCTTTATTGATGATATAGATGAGGGGATTGAATGCACCCTCGGTGAATTCACAGACGACACCAAGTTGGGTGGGAGGGTTGATGTGCTGGAGGTCAGGAAGGCTCTGCAGAGAGATTTGGACTGGGTGGATCAATGGTTCAAGGTCAGTCGTATGAGATTCAATAAAACCAAGTGCTGAGTCTTGCCCTTGGGTTAAAACAACCCCATGCAGCACTACAGGCTTCATGAAGAGCTCAGTATATAAAGTGGAGGGAAGAAGGTGGAATGGGGGGACATTTTAAGAGATAGTGTTTGTCTTCCCAAGTAGCTGTTACACTTGACAGAACTCTACTTTCCTATGGCAGATTATGTAATAGAATTTCTTTTTTTAACCTTTTTTTTATGACTCTAGGCTGAACAATAGAGCTTCAACACACACTACCCAGGTACACAAGCAGGTGTCAGAGACCCCTTCAATGTGCCAAATAGCAGTACTGGCAGGTGCCTTTGAAAGCACAGACCTCATTAACCACAGCAAGTAAGGCTGGGTGGGCTCCACATGTCCTTCCCAATACAAGTGATGCTTCACTATGTGGCACAATGCTTGCTCCAGCATGTGAAGACCGCTCCAAATGCCACCCAATCACTCTGGTTACTGCTTACTCCTACTGCTGTGGAGCTGCAAGTCACACCCCACAAGCATTTCTCCCACATAATATTTTAACAGGTGGCACACAAACCCATCAGCCCAGACCTGCTCCACAGAAACACCCTTCCAGATTCCTGAGCTATTGCCCACCCACAAAGCAGTTGGGCCTGAGTGAGGAGTCCCCTGGCCCAGCCAGGGCTTGCATCTGGTCTCAGTCCTGCTAAGGACACCAGTGGGGTTAAGAGCACAGCCCATGAGGGACAGCAGCTGTGAAGAGCCCCTGCCTCTAGTGCAGCCCCAGCTGCGTTTGCTCCCCATGTCACAGATCCTAAGTTCTAAGGATCACTGAAGTCCAACTCCTGACCCTACGCAGGACATCCCAAGAATCACACCATGTGCCTGAGGGCATCTTCCAAATGCTTCTTGAATTCTAGCAGCCTTGGTGTTGTGACCAGTTTTCTGGGGAACCTGCTTCAGTGCCCAACCACCCTCTGGGTGAAGAACCTTTGTCTAATATCCAGTCTAAACCTCTCCTGACACAACTTCAGGCCATTCCCTTGTTTCCTGACACTGTGCACCACACAGCAGAGATCAGTGCCTGCCCTTCTCTTCCCCTCACAAGGAAGCTGTAACTGCAGTGAGGTCTCCCCTTGGTATCCCCCAGGCTGAACAGACCAAGTGACCTCAGCCACTCCTCATGTGGCTTCTCCTCTAGGCCCTTCCTTATTTTCATAGCTCTCCTTTGGAAGCTCTCTAACAGTTTAATGTCTGTTTTATACTGTGGCACCCAAAGCTGCCCGCAGCACTCGAGGTGAGGCTGCCCCAGTGCAGAGACGAGCAGGACAATCCCCTCCTTGCCTGCCTGGTGATGCTGTGCCTGATGCCTCCCAGGACAGGGTTGGCCTGTCAGGGTACTGCTGATTTGTATTCAACTTTCCATCGACCAGGAACCCAAGGCCGACGGAAATGAGGTCTCCAGCCTCTCATTCCCCAGTCCGTACGTACGTCCAGAGTCGCCCTGTCCCAGGCGCAGACCAGCACTTGCCCTTNTCTCCTTACACCCAGGCCCCGTCCGCCTGGGGCTCTCCGAGGCTTTCCTCAGTCGGGCCCTGAGCCGCTGTAAACACCGCTGTGGTGTCGCGGGCCTCGCGCCCGGCCCGGATCAGCCCGGCTCGGCTCGGTTCGGCCCGGCCCGGCCCAGCCCGGGGAGCGCTGGGGCCGGGGCACGGCCGGGGCTCG
>VXBI01013800.1:534049-597532 GCA_013397375.1 Toxostoma redivivum
GGGCCGCCAGCCGGGCTGGGGGTGGTTGCCCGTTCCCCAGATACCCTCTAGTCTCGGGCAGGTGTCCCAGGGCTGACTGCCTGCTCCTTGGGAGATAAAGCGACAGTCTTCGAGCTGGTTAATGGAGACGTGCTGGGGAAAGCACCAGCAGCCGCCTGGCCATCGCTTCCCCCTGCTGTGTGTGTGCCTCTCGTGGCTGCAAGCCAACAAGGAACCCTCGGTCCGTGCTTTGTCGGGGAGCGTTTCCTGATATCTGTCTTTTACCGTGTAAATGGTAGGAGGCCGGAGCGGGGGAGAGAACAGTGTCCGGGAGATTCTTCATCGAACGTGGGCTTCGTGAATAGTCTGGTTGTGCTGCAGACTTGCAACATGGAAAAGCAAGTGCTTGGATCCTCAGAGGAGCGAACGTTTCAGTACCAAGATTCGCTGCCTTCCCTGCCGGTACCTCCTCTTGATGAATCTTTGAGTAAATATCTTGATGCAGGTAATGTTGTAATGCTAGCATGTCGTGTGCTGTTGTAACCAGGCTAATCTGAAGATGTTTGCTAAGTGATTGTAGAGACAGCTTGTACTGTAATTAGGACGTGGGATACAGACAAGCTTAGAGTGCCAAAGGTCTTTTTCAGGCTCAAAACTGGAAATTAAGTGCCCAGCACAACTTGAGTAGAAGTTTCCATTTAGACCCTAACTATGTTTCTTCAAGGGAATTTGTTATGTGGGAAGGTTAACTTTTTGGTTTGAGAGTGGATTTTTTTTCTTATTTTCTTTTTCTCACAAAAAAAAAAAAAAGAAAAGAAAAAAAAGCAGCTGCTCCCGTGAAAGATACTTCACTCTTCACTTACAAATTTCAGTTTGCTTAACTGCTTGTTTATAAGTCTGTTTGCCCAGGATCTTTTTAAAAAATCAGTTATTTAAAACTTTTCATACTTAGTATTGGTGAGAAAGAACACTTATTATCTATACAGTAGTAGGAAAAAGCAGTGGTGAGCATTTTCACATAATTTAGCTTGAATACTTTCTGCCTTGACACGTTGACTAATCTAAAGAACATCACAGAAAAGTTTGAAAACAGCATCAGGGCATGTGTATCTAGTTTTGTATATAAAGAAGAAATGATTAGTTAGTTCTTTATTATATGTTGGGAATAGCAAAAATACATTATGGAGTATCTTGAGATTACTTTTCTATATTTCTTCAATAATTTTCAGAACTCTGGGACATGGAGTTTTTTCTGGAACTTCTGCTTTGTATCTTAGCATCTTACAGGTTTACACAAATGCTAACAAAGTAAAACTTGGAGTTCTCTCAGCAAAAACATACTACACCGAATTTTCCCTTTCCCAAAATAGAATTCCTGAAGTTTACTCTGAGTTCCAATTTATTCTGAGTACTGGAAATGGCCTGCTTTAGTGTTTCTTACATCACTGTTTTTTGATGCAGAACGTTGAAGTGGTGGGTATTGAGCAAAAATGTTGTGTTTGTATGTATTGTCTAAAATAATGCCCTGTTTTTGCTGTAATGCAGATTAACTAAATTTGTGTTGCAAGGGTAGCAATAACAACCTGCATAACAAAATTGCTGTTTAGTTTTGTAAACCCATCTGTCTCTCCAGGTTAATAAATACCTCTCATGGAGTGAGAAAATCTGGCAATGAATTTGTTTGTTCTTGTTTTCTGATTCTGATCTATTTTCATAAATACCTTATCACATGTCCCTTTCTTTTTCATGCTGAAATTAGTTTCTGTTTACTGTTCCATGTACAAAATCATTCTATAATTTTGATCACTGTTGCTCTTTGGTCTCACTGGTGGTGGAGAAAAGTTAGCCCAGCATTTGCCACAGTCTTCCCTTGTACAAATATATTAAAGTTTAAGTGTGGAGGGCACAGTTCTAGATATAGCTCTGAGAATTTCATTGCTTAAGCTTGTCAACAATTCAGAACTTCCAAATGATTCTTCACAGGGATTTTAAATTAGTCCTGGGAAACCTTCTTTCATTGATTGGAGGAGGACTTTGGGCACTTTACATTAGTCAGGGTGCCTGCTAGTAAAGTGCATGTTTAGAGCCAGCTGACTGGAAAAGCTGGACAAAGTATGTGTCAGAATATGCCTTATTTAAGGCTTTGCAGAACCTCTTCTTTGAGTAACCTTGTTTTGAAAGTAAGCCTTGGGCAGCTAAGGTGGCCAAAGCCATGTTATTTACCCTTCTGGCCCAGAGGTTGAGATTCAGAAATATAGACTCAACGTGAAAGCTCAAACCTCTAGCTTCCCAGAGGGTTCCTTAATTATGCAACTGAAGTTGTCTTTCATGGGATACTTCTTGTTCGTGGACAGAGCTGACCTTCTTATCAGAAAGAAAGACATCTGTGGGCTGGAGAAATGCAAAAGTTTCACTGAACTCTGGTGAGAAAGGGATCAAGTTCTGCTCCTTAACAGTGCTGCTTCTACATCTGATTAAATAGTTTTTAAATTGAAAGAGGCCCTGTAGTCACAGAATCATGTAGGTTGGGAAGAATTCATCTGAATTTCTGCTCAAAGCTGGTCTGACTACAGCATGTTGCTCAGCCCTTGCTTGGCCAGGTTTTGTTTACTTACAGGGGTGGAGACTGTTTCATTGTAACCTGTTCTGTTGTTTGATCACCTCCATGATTGTGGGAGGGGGAAGAAAAACAACCAACAAACAAAAAAACCTCAGCAATGACCAAAAACTCCTCAAAACTTCACATTTTCCATGACAGAAATTTTCTGTATTCTACCTTTATTCCTCTATACTTTCTCTTGTCCTGATTTTTTTTTTGTCTGTGAGAGGAATTATGCTTTATCTTCACCAGGACTTTCCATTCAGTTGAAGAGGGCAGCAAGGTCTTCCCTTGCATTCTCTTTGTAAGCTCAACAGACACAGTTCTCAGCCTCATCTCATTGTGCATTCCAGTCCCCTTGCAATCTTAGTAACCCCTTTAGTGATTTGGCTAAATTAATGAGAGGTCTTTTCCAGACTAAATGATTCTATGAATTGAGACCAGAACCAAATAATTTTGCTTCTTTTTAATTTTCTGTGTGAATATTGCTCTGTAATGACTTTATAACATGAATAACAGAAGGTAATCATCCTCTCTTTCCATAGTGTGTAATAATAAGGTCATTTTCTGGGAAACCTGAGTGTTGGGCTACCCTCAGTCAGGGAAGGCTTTCAACTTCAGGATGAAAACTGTAATCTGCAAAAGAGTAAAGATGAATGGCTCTGCTGCTATTACTTCTTTTTTCATTTGTGTTCACAAATGATGGCGTGCAATTCAAGCTGCATCTAGATGAGGTCTAGATGTCATAGACACTGCCTGAATGTCCATAGCTGATCATCTGTGGTGGAGGTGTAAGGAGAATGCTGGTACCTTTGCCATGGTGTTGTAGTGGAATTTTTGGAGGTCCCAATGCAATTTAAACACCAGCATTATATGGTAATACTTGGAAGTAGATATTCTGTCTTGCTGCCTAAGGTTGTCAGGATGTGTTTAAAACCACATTTGTAGGTAATATTTGGCCCTCACTCTCCATGTTTGTCCTGTGGAATAGAAAAACTATCACTAGGACTTGCATTATTGTTGTGGAGTACCATAAGAAGACCAGGATGTATCTGAAAATGGATCCTTATCTTTCACCTTAGGACAGGTAGTGCAAAATACTGAAATGCCTTATATTATTAGGATTAAAATGGAATTATTTTGAAGAGGAGTGAGGATGACTTACCCTTGATAGAAAAGGATCAGCACTGAACAGATTGGACATGAAAAACGACATGGGTCCTATTGGCATGTGCCCATGAGTGCAAAAGGAGATGGTCTTTGTCTTTGGGAGGCCACTTCTGATAATCTTTGAAAGTTCATGTTTACTGGTGAAGGTTCCTGAGGAAGGGAAGAAAGCAGATGTTACCATTGTCTTCAGGAAGGACAAGAAAGAAGATTTGGGTAACTACAAGCTGTCAATCTTGCTTTATATCTTGGGAATCCCTGGGAAATAATAATGAAAATAATTTCTGAGCATATCAAGGACAAGAAGGTGATTGGGAATGAGCAGCTTGGGTTTCTGAAGAGGAAGTTTTGCTTGACCAATATGGTAGCCTTTTATGATGAGGTGACTGTCTCGCTGGATGAAGGAAGAAGAGTGGATATTGTTTATATACACTTTAGCAAGGCTTCTGGCACATCAAAAGCTTTTTAAAAAAATCTTCATAGATTAACTAATAAAATATGGACCAGGTAGAGGACAGTCAGATGGGCTGGAAATTGTATCATCTGCTGAGCAGCAACACATATGGCAGCTGTAGGCCAGTTTCTGATGCAGGAGTCCAGTAATTTTTAATATGGTCATTAGTGGTGATGGGACATGCATGATGGGACAGAGTGTGCTCTCAGTTTGGGAGCTTCCAAAGCTGGAACGACTAGCTGATACACCAGATGGTTGTTATGCCATCAGAGGGAGCTTGATAGGCTGGAGGAACAGGCTAACAGGAGCCTTATGAAGCTCAACAAACACAGGGAAATGCCAAGTCATTCACCCAGGAGAGAATAACTTGCCACAGCAGCACAAGATGGGGCCTAGTGCCTGGATGCAGAAGAGCCCCTGGGGTCTGGTAGACATGAACCAGCATGTGGTCTTGCAGCAAGACATGTCAGTAGCATTCGGGAGTCCTTATAGAAGGAGCATTGCCAGCAGGTACAGAGAAATGATCCTTTCCCTTGGTTAGTGCTGGGGAGGACACATGTGCAGTTCTGTGTCAGTTTCTGGACTCTCTGTTCAAGTGAGATATGGACATACTGAAGTGAGCCCAGAGAGGGGCTGTAACAGTGATGAAGGTCTTGGATTATCTGACATATGAGAAGAGACAGAGGAAGCTAGGTTTGTTCAGATCTTTGCAATATGTGTGATTACTCCTTATTGTGGAGGAGTGAATAAGATAGAGCCAGACGTCATAGTAATATCCAGTGACAGAATAAGAGGTGATGGGCACAAACTGAAATACAAGAAATTCCTTTTAAACATAAGAAAACTCCTCTTACTGCAACAGTGGTCAAGCAGTGAACAGGCTGCTACCAAGCTGGTTGTAGAAATACAGAAATACATAAAGCCCAGCACAGTCCTAAGTGACTTGCTGCAACTGACCCTACAGAGATGAAGTGTTGGACAAGATGATCTCTAGATTTGTTAAGAAGAGAAAAATAGTGGTTGCAGACAAGTAGGCGGGATTGCAGCAAGACGGAGTTAAGATTTAATACTTAGGTTAACTAAGTTTTTGAGACCTTGCCCTGCTGAAACTCAGTTGTTGCTTGCAAAAGATGGATGAGAGATGATGCAGTTACTTGTTTAAATTTTTGTAATTGTGTATCTTTCTTGGTTTCTTAATGGCTATAAATCGATTACAGGATTACCAGTAGCAAGAAATTAACTAATGGTAGTGTCCAGCAGCCTCAACAATTATTTGGACCTCATTGTGTTGGCTATTTCGCCAGAAACACACCTCACACACAACCCTCCATTCTGTTTCCCATGACTTCACATTCTAAGTATAAATATAACAGAAAATACATTATACACCAGGTGTGTATAGGATAAAATGAGATGCCTGTATGGAAAATGATATCAGCAGTGCCTGTTACTGACCACAGATTTCATGGTAAAAAGTCTTTAAGGAGTGTTTGGATTAAAATAATAACTAGTATTGCAGATATTTACGGAGGACTTTGGTTTATGATGCACATGATCTGAGAGAAATCCGAAAGGATTTGAAAACAGAAAAACTGTCTACCAGTAACTGCATTTGCTATCAATCAAAGGTGGATATAACACAGGGACAGTGAATGAGAATTGATGGGCAAATTGCCTGTGGAACATGAATGTACTTGAAAATACAGGCAAGTAGCTTGTAGTTGGTGCAGTAGAGTGGCAGATATGTATGTTCAATGTGTTAATTTATGAACAAAGTTCCTGTAAATTTAATTACTTGGAAGAACTCCATAGTACTTACAGATGTAATTATATTTGATTTAGTTATCTGTTAGGTATTTCAGGTTTTCAGCAATTACTTTCATCTGCTATCATCTGTATTTATTAAAAAGTATGTATTTATGTTTTATTAGAACATACTGATTTATTTACAGATTTTTGAGAGGTTTTTAAAAGGTATTTTCCCTTCAAATACTTGTTTTAGAAAAATTAGTTGTTATTCACTCCCTTACCGGTGGATGTCTGAATCTTGGAATAAATCTTAGTATGCAGTTGTCTTTAAAATAAAAACATTTTCCTTTTACAGTGAAGCCATTTTTAAATGAAGAAGAATATCAAAGAACCGAGGATATAGTTAAAAAATTTGAAAATGGCATTGGAAAAGAGTTGCATCAGAAATTACTGGAAAGAGCTAAAATGAGAAGGAATTGGGTGCGTATTTAGATGTATAAGAAATCATAATTCAGTGTAAGAAATCTTAATTCAACTTGTGGAAAGTTGGTTATTCAGGATGTAACTCAAAGAATCGTTTAACTTTTTAAAATCTTTAAATCTTCCTTACATCAGCCACTTGACCTGGATATGAACTCATTCACTTACATATGTGTCATTTGTTTTTTTCAAAGCTGAGTGGCTAAGAGAGCTCACTAACTGAAATGTAAAGTTATTTGCTAGCTTTTGAATGCTTTATCTGTCAGCCTCTCTTTCTGTGACATCTGTCCCTTCTTTCTCCACCCTGCTAAAAAGCCAAAAACAAACAAACAAAAAATACAGCAAAACCAGCCCTGGAACCCAGAGTTTGGTTTCTTTCTTTTTCTTCCCAGAAGGAAGTTATGTAGTAGCATTTTAAAGTTGTCTTTCAACAGAGAAAGAGATACAAGGAAGGTCATTATCAAGTGGCATTTGTGAGGGCTGTCTAAATCCTAACAAGATACACTCCAGAGTGGGGATTTTCAGATGGTAGCAGAAAATGTACATTATGAATTGTCTCTCTCAGATCCCTTCTCAACACAAGTCTATCCTACTATTCCTTCTATTCTTCATGAAGTAGTCTGTGATATTCACAGCAGCCACAACTGACATCTGCAAGAGTTTAAGATGATGAATATCAGGGAAGAAATACCATAATAAGCAGCATTAAATTTTATTTCAAGCTTGAAAACAGAAGAGCTAAATGTTCAGTAGTTAGTTTTGAACCACTGTCCTGCCTTGTGTTATATAAGACCTACTATTCAGAGTATTAAAAAAAAGTACAAAGCAAGCAGTTGAACAGTTATGTAATTATTAGAGAATTAATGAATAACAATAAGATCTGATGTTCACTATTTTTCATTTCAGCTGGAGGACTGGTGGCTGAATGTGGCTTATCTTGATCTTCGCATCTCAACACAAATACACTGTAATATGGGAGGCCCTGGTCCCTATATTGAACACTGCTGGCCGCCAAAAGAGGGCACTCAGATAGACAGAGCATGTGTAAATATATGGCACACCTTGAAATATTGGGATCTATTACGAGTGTAAGACTTCAAGAAAAAATAATTGATCCTAAATATTGATCATCTGTGTATCCCTTAATCGTATATGTGTGTTCATGTCCATTGGCATGCATTCTTTGCTGTAATAGAAAGGTTTGTCTTACCTTGATTTAATTCCATCATTGTAATTTCTCTTACTTAATGTTGCTGTGTTTGTTACTACAGAGAGAAGGTTGCCATAGAGAGATCTGGGAATACTGTTCTGGACATGAACCAGTTTCGAATGCTCTTCTGCACTTGCAAAATTCCTGGACTTACCAGAGACTCTCTTGGCAGTTATTTTAAAACTGGTAAACAAATTAAAATTGGGGGTTAATACAAACAAATGATTTTTATTAATATGCTGAAGGAGCGGTCAGTTTAACCATAAAGTTCTTGCTTTCTTGAATGCTAAATCAGCTACTAGTTGTAGAGTTTATATAATGAAGCAAAGAAGGTATCTCATCTACAAATCCCCTTTTTGGTCCAATATTTAGTCGTTATCAAATAAGAGTAAAAGAAAGCTCTGCTTCAAGTTGACCAACCTGATGCCTATAATAAGCATGCAAGCATTAAGAATTGAAGATGAAAGACAAATTCTGTGTGTTATAAGTATGTGTGGATTCAGCAAGAACACTCATTTCAGCAGAGGGAATTCCTGCCTACAAGAGACACAAATAAATGAAATTTTCTACTAGATAATAACAATGACTTGAAGTAGTTTATAACAATGAAAGTTATGAGTGATACCTGTTGGCTTTTAAAATGTCTTCAAGTTTGCAGAATTGGACAAAAAAGAGTCTTTAGGACTTGATGAGTTTTTTCTGTATCTGTCACTTTATCCCCAAGGTTGGATTTTCATTTATTCCTGTTTTTCATTTCAGAGGCTGAAGGTGAATGTCCATCTCACTTGATAGTCCTGTGTCGAGGTCGAATATTTGCATTTGATGCTATGCATGAAGGCAGCATGCTGACTCCTCCAGAGATTTTCAGGTTTTCAAAATGCTTACTTTAAATGAGCTATCTTATATTTAAGCTACATGCAAAAGTAGCTTTTTTTTCCATTCCCTTGACCACAAAGAATTGGGTGTGAGAGAGACTACAGCTTCTCCTTTAGCTGAAAGGTTCAGATTTGAGTAAATCCTTGTTCAGTGGATGGCAATTTCTTTCCATGTACTATTGTAATACATCTGTAAAGTGTCATACAAAAGGGCTGAAAGAAGATACTTCAATAGGAAATACCATTTGTTTCTAGTTTCTTTATGTGGAATTAGTAGGATTACAACTATCATCATTCCTTCCAGGTACAATCTGCATTGCTATTTAATCATTACCAAAGTTGAAGCACTCTCATGTGTTGAACTCTCCTGTTACATACAAATGTAGTTTTAGCATAAGTCTCTTGTGACTGATTTGGGATCTATATGCATCTCTTTACTAAAGAAGGGTTGTTAATTTTGCCAGGGAATAACTTAATGCAATTGTTGAAGTGCTGCTTACAGCGCACAACAGAAGGCTTGTAATTAAAATTGGCAAAAAGTGGATGACAAATTCCTCAGGCAAGACAAACCTAGTTAGAGAAGCTAAAATCACTTCTTAAAAACAGTCTGGTACTTTATACCTAATATTTTAACATATGCATTTCTAATTTTGTAGTTTTATCTGTTAAGTCAAGCCAGTAACAAAAAAATGAACACTTGGAATACAGGCAAAACTTCCAAAATCTATTGTCTTTAGGAAGGGCAGGTTGGGTTTGGTTTGGTGAGGCTTTTTTTGTTTGGCTTCATTTTTGTAACCTCATCATGGGTATATTTTCAATACTATGTAACTAATAATCAGTAGTGAAATTTACTAGGCAAGAGTGCCAGAACAAACAAGCCAGATTAAATGCCTGTAATTTATGGAGTTTCTTTAACATTGAGATCAGCATGTGAAAAACTGAATTTGCAAACTAAAACCTACCCCTCTGTTAATTGTTCTTCTAAAGAAGAAGGTAGGAAGAGAATTGCTCTTGTATAGTTCAGACTCTACATTCAGGTTGTACTGAAGCAAGTGTTCTGCAATAAGGTTTATCTTGAGGGGAAGGCTTGCCCTGTATGTGATTAGTTGCTGTAAAGCTGCAGTGTGGCAGATGTCTGCTGCTCTGAAAAGTCTCAACCTGCGCTGTTGGAGTTTTAAATCTAGTTTTAAATCAGGTGTGTAAAAACGCTTTAGCATTATGATTGTTTATGTGTGTTTGTACTGGGCTCCTAGGTGCTGAGTGGCTGAAAACTGAGCAGGTCTTCAATTGTCCTTAGAATCTAGGGGAGGTGATTCATGATTCCTGAAAATTCACACTGGCTTGTGAATGTCAAACCAAAACTCCAGCTTTACAAAAAAAGAGAGATGCAAGGTGACTTTTACCTTCTCTCCATCTGTTATTAACTTCATTTTTTAAAATCTTCTTAAAGACAACTTACATATATACAGAAGAGATGCTATAGTGAACCAGATGGACCAGGACTGGCAGCCCTAACGAGCAATGAAAGGACCAAATGGGCAGAGGTAGGAATACTTCAGCAGCTGGTTCCTGGGAAAAGCATTGTGATCACTGGAAAAACATTATTTCACTTAGCTTTGTCTTTTTACGCCTTCTAGTTACGGGAATATTTGATTCATCTTGATCCAAAGAACTTAGCTCTTCTGGAAAAAATTCAGACAAGTTTGTTTGTGGTTGGCCTTGATGATTCTAGTCCCCATGCAACTCCTGAGGACTACACTGAGGTAGCTAAGAATTTTTGGTAATTAATATCTGATCATCTTTACATAAAAATTTCTCCTGCATATATATAGAAGTAGCAGCTCTTGCTCTTTCAGAGCACTAAAAATGAAGCAGATAAATATGCAAAAAATTTATTTCTTTGATCCATAGGAAAACTTAAATGGTTTTAATAGTTAGGATATTGAAAGTGGGAATGGCTGAAATCTACCTTCATAGCTTTTTAGCCCTGCATCCTTCAGGGTCTTGAAAGACATAGTCATTAACTTTTTATCACACTTCTAATTAACAGCTTGGCCCTATAATAATGTTTCATCTTGAACTGGATGAAAATGCCGTGTGTCAGGGAGGTCTTGCCATCTTAATGTAGACTAAGTTTAGTTTACAAGGATTGGCAGTGTTCCTGGTGTTTTTTAAGACTTCACCATGTGCTTCTTCTGCTTTAGCTTACAAGGCTGGGGCTAACAGGTGATCCGACTGTACGCTGGGGAGATAAATCCTACAATAGCATATTCTTTTCCAATGGAACCTGTAGTGCATTCTGTGATGTAAGTTATATTTTTTTCCATCTTCTGAATATTTATTTACTGAATTTCCCCCTTCAGAGTATTATTTTAAGTGCTTAATGTGTTATTCTTTAGTATAGCCTTGTTTACCTGGCACCTGGTCTGGTAAGTTTCCAAAAGCAGTCTGTTTCCTCATGTTCTTTGCTCTCTCATGGTGTTTGCTATTATACCATATTTGAATTAACAATGGGATCCAAAGTCATAATCTTATTTCTGAAAGTATTTAATGGGGATTTTCAAAGGAAAAAAATACAATGCACAAGAAGGCTTAGAATTAACTCTTTGTTTGATGTATCCATTTGAACAGCTGTGTTTTTTAAATTTAGGTTATTTTAAACTCATTCTTGCATGACCTGAAGGACTTATATTTTTCCTTAAATCTGCCTTTTTCATGGCAGTAGTACATTGTGCCTACTTGTCCAGATGCAGAGCAGTTAAAATGATGGGCAGACTTAAAATACTTCTGCATTTGTTGCAGAAATATAAAACAAGTCCAACACTGCACAGCTGTAGGTCTGCAGGAAAAAGAGCAGGATAGGGAAAAAAGCAGAAGTTTGATTTTCTTACTTTATGCAAAGTAATGTAATATCTTCTCTTATCTGATTCTAGCATTCTCCTTTTGATGCCATGGCTTTAATTACCATGTTGTCTTATGCTGAAAAGAAGATTATTGAAAATGAGGGAAAATGGAAGGTATCTATCATTCATAAACTTTCAAGCTTATCAGTTAATGTGTCTTTTCTTATGGATAACATTTTCTGGTTTTGTGTCTTTCTTTCTGTCATCATCTTTCCAGGGATCAGATAATGTGAGGGATGTTCCATGGCCAGAGGAACTTGTATTCACAGTGGATCCAAAAATTACAAATGAAATTGGACGTACAAAAGAATTGTATTACAAGCAGGTGAAATTTACTCCTGGTTCTCTCAGTTGTTACTGATACTGGTTTTTTTTTCATACTATTTATGTGTTTTTAGTTGGTGTTTTTCATGCTGGAGAACAGGAGTGAGTATATTACTGATTAATTGATGAATTTAACACAGTTAAATTTGTTACGTTGTGGTTTATGTTGAGTGTGTTTTATTTGCAGTGAACCAAGTTGTGATATTTCTTGACTTCTGTTGTTTTTCCTCCTTTGCTATGACAGGTATCTGACTTGCAGCTGGTGTCTTACGCCTTCACATCCTTTGGCAAAGCATTGATTAGAAAGAAGAAACTTCATCCCGATACATTTGTGCAACTTGCCCTTCAGCTTGCTTATTATAAATGCCATGGACGGTAAGAAAATACCAGATTAGGAATAAGAAACTAGTTTCTTCAGTAGAGGTGTGCAGTGGCTTTGCAAAGTTAGTATGTAATTTGCCATGGGGATGTAAGAATGAAGAACTAAGGGGTTTTTACAGTAAAAGTTGCATAGAGCCATACTTGCTTCAGAAGAATTCTGTTCTTGTGCCCATAGAGATAATGCATATACATAGAATGGAATGGGTGGTAGAACACAGTCTGTGAAAACTTGGACTTGTGCCAAACAAAGGAAATGCTAGGTGAACACGAAATGCACAGTGGGTCAGGATTCTCTAATGCCAAATAGTTGCTCAAATGTAGAAGAGAATTTTTTCTGTAGCTTGTCACAGCCATCAGTAAAATGTTTCGTCTTCTAAGCCTGTAAAAGGCCTCACGAACTTCAATGTCTCACTTTCTTTAGCAGTATTGGATGGGAAGGTTTCAGCAGAATAACAGAGATGGAGATAGTGACTCTTCAAATGCCTGCCTCTGCATTTTTGGATGTGGCATTTAATTCTGTATTATTGATTAAAAGGTGTCATTGTTCTTGTTACTGGTGTTTTCAAATTTCTGTTAGCTAACTAGCACTCATTATGGCTTGTGTAAGTCATTACTAACCAGCAGAGTGTTGCTTGCTTCAGGAAGAGGAGGGTTTCATCATAGGAGTGTGATGTTTAGTCACTGGTGAGATGTAGCTCATCGTAACAAAGGTTGTTAGATCTTGGTTTTCTGAACATCAGGACATTAATTATCTGACTAAAATAGCCTTGGTCTGTTGTAAACGTGCAAGTATGTTTCATGTAGGTTGCATATGAACTGGTAGACTGTCATAGAGCTGGAGCTGCTCCATGTAAAAGCTGGATGGCTGTCAGTATGCAGCAGAAAAGGTTTTGGCCTTTTCCCTCTAAATGCTTTGGAACACACTGCTTATTTCAAATATGTCTCTTAATTTATGAGGGTTTGGATGGTGTAGGTGGAAGTATACAGTGAAACTGAAGTTTGTGTAATTTCAGCTGTTTTTGCTAGAGGCTGGTAGATCTGTAGTCTGCAGAAAATATCCATGGCAATGCAGTCTTTTCAAGGTATGATTATAGTACTGGCACTTTTTTTCAATCATCTGTCCCATAAAAGCTGTCCCATATAGAGTTGCTTTGTGGCTTTTTTTCAGAGCCACAACTTAAAGAAAATTAATGGGTTTCTGGTACTTGTAACAGCTAGATTTGCAAGATCTTTTACAGGACTTCTTTAGTTCTTGAGATAACAAATAGTTTTTTAAGTTAATGAGACATTCTTCCCTAATTTTTGTTCTTAGTCCAGGCTGCTGTTACGAAACTGCCATGACCAGGCGTTTCTATCATGGCCGCACAGAGACCATAAGACCATGTACTATGGAAGCAGTGGAATGGTGCAAGTCCATGCTGGATCCTTCTGAAAGTGTAAATACTGAAATCATACTTTAATTACGATGTATTTAGAAGGCCTGTCATCTGAACCACTTCAAAGTCGTTTTTTTGTTGTCACATTGATGGGAGTTGGCTCCTTTCCAGGGAGACAAATTTCAAATGTTGGATTGCCTGAACTGGGATTCTGGTCATTGTGACTGAGATGTGCTGTCATGTGTGGGCTTGCTTGGTTTTCTGTGCTATTTACCTTTTGGGTTCAAGAATGTAACTGTCTCAAATTACATTCACACTGATTTATTTTACACCTCAAAAAGTTACTGGGTTGGAGCCAAAGTATTCTGCTGTGCAGTTGTTCTGTTGTTTTAATTTTCAAGTGAAATCAGGAAATGTTGATCTAATATTTGCATCTGAGAGTAAGATTGAAAGATGTTTGTGTCTTACTGGTAAGAGGGGTGAATTCCAGTTTGTCTCTGAGTAGCTGAACCAGAGATCTTTTCTTTTCCCAGCGACTACCCTCTGGTACTTGGCTGGCAAAGCAGGTCATGCCTTGCTTGCCAAGCAAGAGCTCTACTAAAGCTCTTTCTGTTGTCCTCACTGTACATTTCTCAGAGCCTGAGAAATTAAGCATGGAGAAGCTTTTTGAGACAAAGGGCAACACATCTTTAGAAAAATCAAATGTTCTATATTATTAATGCATCTGTAAAACATAGAGGAAGACAGCTGTCACAAAGCATGTGTGTTAATAATTCTGGCCTTTAAGAGCACATTTTCCTGGTCTTCACTGGCTTCTTTTGGTATGTACTGCAGTTTTAAAACTCAGTTTTCTGGCCATCTTCCAAATCTGCTTCCCTATTTCAAATATTGATTCCTATTATTTCCCTGCTACTCAGTTACCTTCTAACCAATTATCAGGCTTCTGTGGTTGCTGCTACTAGTGTGTAAGTTTCAACACTTACTGTGGTGTTTTTATCTTTGTAATGTTAAATAGCATCTCCAAATATCTCCCTATTGTTGTTCTGTTTGTTTGGTTGGTTTTTAATACTAACTCCTGGAGCTTGAAAAAAATCTGTTCAATAGTATTGAAATTAACATGCTTAAAAGTCTGCCTTTGTGTAATTTTTTATACCTCAAAGTCAGATGCTTTGAAATAATCCTTTTGTCTTAAATTTTCTTTTGCCCCTTGTCAGCTTGGTAGCTTGATTTTTATCCAAATTTAGTGGCTGCTGTCCTTGTTGCACATTCTCTTCTGCAGCCTCTTGTGTGATGAATAAAAGATAAATAATGTTTCTTAAGTAGTCAAAGAGCTGTCAAGATCTTGAGCATCTAGGACTATTTCCCAAGGCCTCCTTTACAAAAAACATGTTATTTGTATTCTCTCTGACTTTAATATGTAAGTTTTAACATAAACTTGAAAAAACCTTAATGTTGGGCATAATTGGCAATCAGCAGAGAACATTTGGGAATGCTCCTAGTAGGAGCTAGTGTCTTTCTGAATGAATAAATGGTATTGTAGAAGGTTTTTGGGTTTGATCACTCTAGTTCACACTGGTTCCTTTCCATTGTTTCAGATTATTTGGGGAAGAGCATGAGGTTTAGAATATTGTTCAGTTCAAAAGTGATCTGAGTAAGAGAACAGAGATACAGGAAACTAACAAGCACATTTTCCCAAAAAGGAAATTTGGATTTGGGAGAAGGGGTTTGGGAGAGGTTCTTCTGTACCTTTCAAGTCCCTCCATTTTCTTCTACCTAAAATTGCTAGGAGCTCTGAGAGGGAAAAACCTGCTGATCTGTGATTGCTGATGTGTTACTCATTTGGATGGATTTTTCTGTTTCTCTCTTTTTTCTTTTCTTCTTAATCCTGTCTCTGTCGTACTTTACAGAATTATCAACGGCTACAACTGATGCATAAGGCATTTGCAAAGCACAATAAAATGAGGAAAGAATGTGAAAATGGAAAAGGTACTCTGGGATCAAAATTTTTGGGTCTTCTTCATGTGGGTGAGAAGGGGATATCATTGTATGTTAGTACATGTTATCTGTCTCCTTATTTTCAACCAGAATAAAAAACTACCCCTTAACATTTTATACTTTAATTTTGTGGAGAAGAACTAAGACCTAGTCCTTTCACCCATCCTTGTACCCCAAAAATTGGTACAACTGGAATATTTGTTCAGTTTTTCTGCCCAGTTAAACATTACTTTGGAGTACCTTCCAGTCAAATATGTGCTTGGCTGAAAAGTGAAAAAAGGTGGTCTTTAGGACACAGGAGAGATTTGGGTGAGATTCTAACCCAGCTGTGTTAGTGCTGTACACTCTTCTGTGAATAAGAAAGAATAGCTGGGAAATGAACCTGATGAACTTCGTACTCTCTCCAGCCTTCTTGTTATGTTATCACAATTCAGAGCAGTTGTGGCCCTGAAAGCCTTTTTGCTGTATTGACGTAATTGCCCATGGGCTTCTTCCACTGTGAGGAACTCTTCCTCCTTGACTGAAGTGGGCGTGTTCTTGGGTTTTGTTTTCCACAGGAACTGTGCTGGGTCTCTGTTACTTAAGTAATTTACTTTTGAGCTCAGTGCTGCAAGTTGAAATTATTGAAGACCTCTTAGATCAAATATATGGGAAGTGTTTTTGGATGCTGCAATATGATGCTGTTATTTATCTGTCCTTCAACTGCTGTTTGAGTTCCCAGCTGTCCAGACCAGAAGAAGCAGAAAAACTGGTAATGCTGCTGTTAATGATGCAGTGTTTGTATTTATTTGACAGGCTTTGATCGTCATCTTCTGGGTCTCCTGCTCATAGCACAGGAGCAAGGACTGCCAGTGCCAGATCTGTATGGGGATAAGGCATTCACAGCCAGGTAATTCATATTCTTGTCCCATGGGAAGTTGTATCCCTTGATTCCAAAGCCTTTGTTATGCTGGCCTTATGTGTGCTGATGTCTTGATCTCTACAACCAAATAACTGTTTTGTCTAACTCACTTTAA
The DNA here is from genome assembly GCA_013397375.1 of Toxostoma redivivum. Classification (NCBI taxonomy): domain Eukaryota; kingdom Metazoa; phylum Chordata; class Aves; order Passeriformes; family Mimidae; genus Toxostoma; species Toxostoma redivivum. The sequence goes on from VXBI01013800.1 coordinate 550,558, forward strand.
ATTATTTCAAAAGTGCTGCTTTTGTTTTGTGTTGTTTCACAGTGGAGGAGGTGGGAATTTTGTCCTTTCAACTAGTCTGACTGGCTACACTAGGTTTAGTGGATCTGCACTCCCTATGGTACAACATGGCTATGGCTTTTTTTATTCAATTAGAGATGACAGGTAAGGATATAATTTCATTTTGTATATGGCTCTGCATTTGTCACAGAGGAAAAGGGAGGTAGCAGCTAGAATGAGGAGAGGAAAATACCCAAGAAATATGGCTGAATGTGTCAGAAGAGGTTGAGAAGTGAGGTACACGAGAATAGAGGCATAGGCATTCTGGGAAAGCACATGTAGGAGGAAGGAAGAGTGGTGGAGGGCAAGTGAGCACCAAGATACTGACAATAAGCAGAAATACAGAGTAGGGAAGGTGAAAGAAGGGAGCAACAAAAGGACTTTAAAATAGATTAAAATAGGCTGTCATTTTAGAGATAATTTTGTAACATGTAAAGGTTTTTTTTAGCTGAGCTAGAGCAGATGAGAGGATGGGTGAGCACACTGCCCATCATTTTTGGCAGTGACACACATCTTGACTCAAACCAGACCGTTTTGACAAGGAGAGGCTAAAACATTCGGCTTCACTTCTCCAAAAATGATACGATTTGAAAAGATCCGGCTTTGGCTTAACTGGTCATATGAACAAAAATTACTGCTTTTTTATGAAATCCAGAACTACTTTGGTTAGAATGTGTAGAGATAAATTGCTAGTTCAGGTGTAATTCAAATGACTTTTTCCTAAAGCTAGGCAGGGGTTGTGTGCCCATTCAAATCAGTTTGAGATACAAGCCATTAATACTTTGATCTATGGCTCTTTAAATAAATAGAACTAGATCAAGATATATCTTTTATTAGATAAATAGAAAAGAAGTCCCTAAAACCTTAAACTAATTGCAGAAAAAGAAGAAATATAATTCACAGCATTTTTAAATGTAAGCAGAAAAGTTCTGTCACTGTGTATGTAGTAACAGGTATTTAAATCAAATTATCTGATTTTAAGATCTGTCAACATTATTGCTTATTGAAGGCACTAAGAATCTGAGTCCTCTTTTGAAGTTGAGACAGTATGTTTATGTGACAATTTTAACTTCAGAATTTATGGCAATAATTTCACATTTCAGGACAATTCATGCGACTTTATCCTAGACCTTCACAATTAAGTTCAGTGACTTCACTGTTTTCTATATTGGTAGGATCGTTGCTACCTGTTCTTCTTGGAAATCCTGTCCAGAGACTGATGCAGAAGTGCTGTGCAGAACTCTGTTCCAGTGTTTTCATGACGTGCTGCAGTTAACAGTTACAGCTCAGCTCTAAGCTTGATAATCATGTAAGAGGCTTTGCAAGCTCACAAATTGTATGTAGTACTTAAAAAATGAAATGCTACTCAAGAGTACTGTTATATTCAAGACATTTAATGATCTATGTGATACCTATTTTTATGAGATTTACTGTGATAACACTACCCATTTAAGAATAATGTAGCCATTTGCAACAGCAATGCAAGCAGTAGTACCTTATCTGTGTAGAACAATGCAATATTAAATATGCCACAACAATGCAAACATACTTAGGGGTGGGATGTTAGAGTGGAAAATTGATAGGAGACCTGTATTTATGACCTTAGTAATCACCTGTAGAATAGTTTGTAGTCTACCAATAGTGTTTATGACAGTGGAGCACTTAATTGTCTACTTAAAAGTAACCACACTATCCTCTTTTGTGATTATGCTTCCTGTTCAGAGTGGTTAATGAAACAGGCGGCCTCCATCAGGTTATATGGTATTTTATGAGTTACCTTTCATTTTTTGCTATCAGGTTTATACCAAATAAATGTTATATCCATGGATGGGGATGTTCCCACTACATTTGTAGTACGAGAGCACTACAGTTCAAAATATTTTGAAAAAGAATCACTCAATAATAAAGTCAGAAAGCAGCATGTGTTTCAAATTTCTCAGTTTTCATTCACTAGTGAACTGTGACTATCTGCTGCTTTACACTAATAATGCACAATAAAAGTAAGCACTGAATACAGTTTGATACAGTTCTCAGGATTTTAATACTTGATTCCTCTGAGCAACTTTGTATTTTCCTGTTATAGAAATAAAACTTTCTAAAAATCAACCTTGTCTTAATTAATTTATGGATGGATGGTTTAAAATAGTGGAGTAACGTTGTGAGAGAAAGACGATCTTGGTGACAGGTGAATTTGAAACAAAGATTCTGAAGTACCCGTTGTTTTTACTCTGACTTTTTAGGATTCAGAGAAATCAAATGCTATTACTTATTTTACAGATACCACTCAATTTTCAGCTAACACGGAATCAGTCTCTTTGCCTTCTGTAAGTTCTGTTGCATACTTTTTGTCCACAATAGCAAGAATACTTCCCCTTTTGATTTCCTCTCTCAATGCCTGACACTTCTCTACAGTCCAGGGTGTGTTACATTGTGTCTTGTTGCCTCAAAAAATGGTCTCCTCATTTCAACCTTTGTTTTCTTTGCCTTTACAGAGCTAACTGTACATCTAGTCTTAATTACATCTGACAACCTTTCAGTGTTTAATAGTTTGAGATCTTCCAAAACTCATATAGAGAAAGAACCCATTCCTGTTCTGTAATGCTTATAAATAACCCACCCTCTTTCTCAGAGGTAAATGACTTCTCAGATCCTATGGGGAGTGAAGACTATGTCTTTATTATGCTGTGATTTCTGTGAGATAGATTAGGATTTTGGATCAAGCTATGAGTGATTATTTTTATTCTTTGTAAGTTCTGTCTGATAGTTTCACCCCTCAACTGGGTTAGTAAACTTCGTTGCAGTTGTGATAAGGACAGTTTGCTTTGAACATTCATTCCAAACAGTCTGAAGTCTGATGAAGGGTGTAATTTTTGTATTTATTTGCATTTATTTTCCATACACCTACTCTTGCCTTTCTGAGGATTTCTGGGAACATAGAAATCCTGACAGAAATACAGAAAAAGGACAACTTTTGCAGAAAGTGAATCATTGATAAAATGACATTCAATCACCAGGATAACCAAAATTTCCTGTTCAGTTGACACAGTCTGAGCCTTGCCTAGAGAAACTGAAGCCAGAAGAGTATCCAGGGAGACCAAATTTAAATTCTGTGAGTTGTTAGAGCTGCTTATGTGCTGTGCATGTATGAATTCATGAATGGGGTATTCATTTCCTTGTTGTGTAAAACATTTAATCTCCAGTGCCTCTGTCTGCAAAGCCTCCCTGTTTTTGTGCCCTTCTCCATGAGCACAGATGCTCTGTGCAGCAGAGCTGATCTCAGTGCCTGGAGCTCTCCACCCAGTCCTTTGCTTTCAGTTTGTCAACTTAGTGAGGCTTTTTCAGGACTGCTTTGTACTCTTTAATTTGAGCAACTATGAATTTTGTGCTGGTGGAAAGAATTGGGTTCTTAAAGCAAATGTACTTCAGTTATTTATTAGTTATGGGTTTTAAGGAAACTATTTATGGAATTGTACCAAAACCACACGTATTGAAACATCCTTATTAGTCTTTATCTAAAAGACTGAACCTGCTGTGTAGCTGCAGTCCAGCAGCTGGTACTGCCCACTCTCATGCATTCCATGTCTCACTTTGAACACTGACCAGAGAAGAGTAGATGCCTTTTTCAGTCCAGAGCTGCTGCTGATTCTCTTGCTCTACAACCTTGCACTCTGAGCCACAGCAATCTTGTCTGCATTTTAGATGGTGGAGAGGTGGTGAGCTCTCATGATACATGTGTGACCTTTACTGTCTATCTGACAGTTCCTGACAGTCTGGACAGTGGAAAAACCAAAAGGTGAATTTAATACAGCAGCTGTTCCCACCTGTGGTGCCTCTGGTCTGTTATCTGTGGTAGAGCAATGACAGAGGTAGTGCTTCTATGGCTTTGCCCATGAAAAACTTTATCCTGATGACTAGTTCAGGTTCCTGTTTGTACATCTGGGTTGGGGGACAGGAGACAGTGCTCACTGTATTTTCACTTGCCCCAGAAATCAGGTCAAACAGACTTTTCCAGGGTCACAGCCTGGCCCTTCTTTACTGTTGCAAGCAGATCTTAATTGATTAGTTACAGAAATTGTCCCAAACAAATTGGCCTGGCTTATTTGAGAAGTCATGTACTTTCTGGCTCACTTTTAGCAATGTGGAAAACTGCCCCAAGTTTAGTCTCACTCATTAAATAATTGCAACTTAATCCATCAAAGAGTTCCATATAATCAAGTAACATGCTGGATAATTTTGTGTTTCAGTTTTAAGCACTAAGAAGGCGTGTACTTGGTATACACACTTAACGCCCACTCAGGACCTCACTTTATTGGTGTTTATGTTCATTTTTTAAAAGAACATTTCAATACATTTTTAAGAAGCAATCTGTAACTAGTATGATCCTTGCAAACTTTGTCCAGATATAAGCTATTTTTTTTTTCTGATTCAAAGTAACAACAACAAAGCAGCTGCAATCTGCAGCATGCCCAGCTAGGGGAATGCAGCACTAATAAACAACAGTAATTAGTTGCTGTGGTAGTGCTTGGAGCTATGGATGTATTGGATGTAACAATGCAAGTATTTTCTATGACTACTGAAGCAGTCTGTGTCTGGGAGCAGATATTCATAGGCAGAAAAACAACTTTATGGGTGTTTTTAGACATAATCCAATGGGTAAGTGCAGTAGAAGTGTGTCTACACCCTGTTGAGAGCATAGTCACAACATTTGTGTATATGCTGATATTAAATATATCCAATTAGACTGAATTACAGCATTGGAGACAGCACACATTTTAGCAATGAGAGTTTCTTTTCTGTTGGTTTTGTGTAAGCTGGATAATGCCATGAGGCTGTCATGGCATTTTGTGGCAGTGCTGTGGGATACACTGAACAAGCCCACATCACCTGCAAAGGCTTTTAGAGCTGCAGGGTCAACATACGTCCTACATTGTCAAAAGCAGTCAGTGATTTGGAGCTTGCCCATAAAGAAATTATCTTTCACAGGGTATATTCTCAGCATTTTTTGAAAATCAGGAGTTTTTCCAAACTCCTAAAGGAGAAATTCCAAACCCTGTGCCATTTAAAACACCTAAAGGAAAACCAGAGTTCATTCCTAAAAATGTAGAGACACATTTTCCTGGCTCTTGGAAGTTTGGCACCTAATCCCTATTCATTTGATACCTTTGAAAATCTTCCTGTTTTGCATAGAAGAAAAATAGTAGAAGTTCTCAAAAATTATTGATTTAGCTAGGTACCCAATCATGATTGAAAACTAGAAGAAATTCATGCCTTAGTTTTCTTAATGCTCCCAATTATTAAGAAAATCTACTTTTAGCTAATCAATATCAACAGCAAGTCTTATAATAGCAGCAGTTGGTCTCGCCTTGGTCAAGAATCTAGCAAATCAAAACTCAATATGTAAAGCATCTCGGAAATAAATTTTGTAAAGTATATTCATTAAGCACTAAATTCACCACTATAATTTAGTTTCAAAGTACTCATTTTGTGGGAGAAGAAAATTTAAAATTATCCACTGGATATGTGAATATATCACTAGATACGTCTAGAAAACCAGTCAGTCTGCAGGACTGAAGCTCAGCTCTTTCTCACTTTCTGTTACCCGTGTCAGACTGGTGCACTGTGGAATCTCACTGCCCTGACAGAAGCTCCCCATAGTGTCTGTACCACTCTGAATTGTTGCTCATGGATTGTACTGGGAGCTACTTGATTCATTAGATAAGCGTATGACAAATTTTACTGCTCATAAAGAAGGCATGAAATCTAATTACTCTCTTTTAACTATGTCATTTTAGCACTGCCTTTCAATGAGAGTAGTTTATTTTTACCTCTGGTGTATGAGAATGGCATTTCTCGATAGGCAATATTCCAGGAAGAACCTCACTTTTAAAAATGATTTCTACCTTGAGCTAAAAATAGATGCTTGAGACTTGTTTCCCTTCAAGTTTGATATACTGAGAGTAAAACATTTTGCTGAATTGCTATAGAAAGACATGTTTTAAATATTGCCAGAAACTGATAAAAAAAAATTGTTTTGATTAATATAGTCTGCCAAAACCATATATTCAGGTCATCACTTAACAGTCATGTAACTCTTCTTACAAATGCTCCCCAAGGCAGTTGGCATGAGATGATAATAAGCTGTAAACAACGTGGATATGAAATAACTTTGACATATTTGAGTACATTAGAATTCACTCAACAAGGTTACTAATTTGGCAAAACTTTGTGAATAATTAGAGACAGCATTATGAATTTTTTTCTTGGTTACCCTATCATCTAAAGGAGAATATGTTTCTTTTTTTTTAACACATACTCTTTTAAAAATAAAACTTTCTAACTTCTTATTTTAATGTGAACACCTCTAGGCTTGTGAATCATCAGCCCTTACTGTAAATGTAGAAAACAGCTTGGAAGGAAACATGACTGCATGGCTCAACCTCCAACTCAGTGAGAAGAAGGAAAAGCCTAGAAGCTCTAAATATGAGAGCTAACCTCCAAAAACGTAACTCTACCCATGCAGTTAGTAAATGCTGTTTTCCACATCACTACTCCTACCTAAGAAGTAGAATAAATGCTTAGACAGTCTACAAATAAGAAACACAACAGAGTAAGTATCATAGAATCACAGAATAATTAAGGTTGGAAAAGTCCTCTAAGGTCATTGAGTTTAACCATGTCATCAACACTGTCATTTTCACCACTAAACCATGCCTCAGTCTCACATCTACGTTTGTTTTGAACACTTTCAGAGTTGGTGACTCAACCACTTCCCTTAGAAGCCTGTTCCAATGCTCAACAACCCTCTCAGTGAAGAAATGTTTCCTTAATATCCAGTCTGGTGGCCTTCTAGGACGGGCGGGCTAAATCAGTGGACAAGGGAAGGGCTACAGATGTCTTTTATTTGGACTTCTGTAAAGCCTTTGAGACACCCCCCCCCAGAATATTCTTCTCTCTAAACTGGAAAGACATGCATTTGATGAGAGGACTGTTAAGTGGATAAGGAATTGGTTGGACAGACACATTCAAGAGGGCAATGATCAAGGGCTCAGAGTCCTGTTGGAAATCAGAGACCAGTGGTGCCCCTCAGGGGTCTGTATTTGGACCAGTGTTATTTAATATCTTTATTATTGATGTAGTGTGATCGAGTGCAACCTCAGCAAGTTTGCAGTGGTACACCAAGCTGAGTGGTGCAGCTGACACACCTGAAGGACAGGTTGCCATCCAGAGGGACCTGGACAAGCTCAAGAAGTGGGCCATGGGAATCTCATGAAGGACCTGGGNAAAAAAGTAGGTTTAGATTAGATATTAGGAAAAGATTCTGTGAGAGTTGTAAGGCACTGGAAAAGGTTGCCCAGAGAAGCTGTGGATGCCCCATCCCTGGAGATATTTAAGGCCAGGTAGGATGGGGCTCTGAGCAATTTGGTGAAATGAAAGGTGTTCCTGGCAATGGCAGAGGTGTTGGAAATGGATGTTCTTTAAGGTCTTTCCAATACATCTCATTCTATAATTTTATGATTCTGATTCTACTCTTCTCCTGCGGCAACTTGAGGTCATTTCTTCTTGTCCTCTGTCCATTTCTTCTTGTTACCTGTGAGGAAAGGATGATTCCTACCTCACTAAAAATCCTTTCAGGATTTTCCTTTAAAACAGGTTCACAGGCTCCTGCTTCTCTTCCTGGCTGAGAGGGAAGGAATGAAAATCAGAGCAAGAAGTTACAGGGCATGGTCAGCTACACTGTGATATTTTCACCCATCCTTGTTACTGATGGTTTCTATACAGTGATTTTTCATCCTAAGCACACAGACAACTGCAAGGTGAGAGAAAGAGAGGAAAAGAGACGGGCTCTGAAAGGGAACAGACTGGGAAAAAAAAAAGACAAAGACAAAAAAGGAAAAGAAAACAGAATGCTGGGAAAGACTGGGGAGCCCAAATGCAGGTTTGGGACAGGCATGAGGGACCCAGTACTTTTAAAATGCTTAGTATGCTCTGAATGCTACAAACTCTTTGAGGACACAAATGAGTAACTCATGGTTTCAATTTTCAGCTCTGTATTTGCTATATCACCATTTTGTCAGAATAATAGAACAAAGTAGACTTTGACTTGTTTGAGGAGTATATTCTTGATGCATCACCAATGTCCCTATTAAGCAACACAGTTTAGTACGACATAGAAACCTAAAAATGCCACGGGACCTATTTTTCCTGTGATTTACAGTTCCTTCTTATCTTTTTTTTCCATGTCCAGCAGGCATCTTCATTTGAATCATTACTGTTACAGCAATAATTCATACAATGGCTAAAAGCTGAGTAATGAGCTGCTAGCCACAGGTCAACAACAAAACATCCCAGTTCCAAGAACAGCTACATTTTGGGCAATTAGTGCCAATCTGGAACCTGTAGCCTGGAAATGAATGAAACCGTTGTAAATTACTTTGGTTTATTTGAAAACTAGACAGAAAATATTTGTTACCTAGACAATTGAGATTTATTCACCAGAGGCCATCTGAATGTGCTTAATTTGGTCTAATAATTCTGCAGAATTGGATGCTTTATCTTATGTCAGTTGTACAGATGTTTCCCTCAAACCTTCTGAATGTTATCTAGTATTCCTTCTATGCTTCCATATAGTCACTCAGACTTACAGTCCTTGTTCTTAGGTTTTACCAAGAGAACACAATGGAATTTCATAAATCTCATTTTTTCTTATATGTAGAACCATGACTTTAAACTCTCCAGATCCCAAAACATGGCATTTCCTAACTTGGAGTCTGAGATGACTTTTTTTTTGTCACCACTTTAATCTTTAAACAGAGGAGAAACAGTGCTGCAAAGAGAACAATCCCCATTTTGAGACATACAATTATGCCTTTTGTTAACATTTTTAATATTTGCAATATTTAGCATGGAATCACAATGCTGTCTAGATATATAAGCAGATTGGATAAATAACTTAACGTCAACAGCCTCCCTGGAAAACTCATTTATACTAGTGATAACTAGATTGAACATCAATATGAACAAGAAGGAAATTATATATAAAATATATTTTTGTGACACTGAAATAAATATTACTTAAATAAAAATTTGATAAATAATTAATTAATACAAAAATTTCAGTCTGCACATCACCTAATTAGGTTACATAAGAGAACTTAATCACTTCAGGTTACAATAGGATGACACACATAATATGGTTTTAATTGCATGTAGTAATAAATGCAATAGCTCTAAAAGTTTAATAAAGATATGGAAACACAAAACTCCTTTTTGCAGCAGCACAAACACCACATTATTTCATATTAAATGTAGCTTTACAAGAACTTTTTCTTGTAAATGTTTTTGGCAACCAGATGCTCAGTAAATAGTGTCATGGAAGCTGCCAATTACTTGGATGTATAACATGCATCTGCAAAGATTTCTAAACAAGATACTTTCTCCTGTTATAAAATTAGAAATTAATCTTCATTCTCTGTCAGTTACAAGTACTGTGAGAGCTGTGGCTGCTGTGAAGTGTTTCTGAGTGTTGCTGCAAAATCTGTGTGGCATCTGAGAGCACATATGTGAAATAGTGTGCAGTGCTGGGAGATTTCTCAATGTCACCTCTTCCTCATCTGGTAGATACTGTTTTTAGAGGGAAAATATCTTGTCAATTAAATACTTTTCTATCTCTTTAACCATTCAAATTAATTGGTTAGAGCGACCAGTGACTTTAAAACACATATTTGAAAATGGAAATGGCTGAAAAAAATGCAAGACATTTGTCTTATTTAAATCCAGGAAGCAAAAATATTAATTCCATCTTTCCTCCAGATTTGCCAAATATCAAAACTAAAATGTCACCACCATGAAATAATCTTAAGTTTTTGTTGAGATTCAGCATGGTCTGAGAGACCTCACTTTCCTCCTGGGTTGGTCAAAGAAGTCTCATGGGACTTAATTTCCAAGGAGGTGACCTATAACCCCTTCCCATATAAACTAGATAGAATATGAGTCTAGGGAAAGGGGTTAGCAAGTGAAGCTGATGTGACTCAGGTTGGCTCTGGGAACTTCTCAGGGAGAAAATGACCCTCTCTGGAGGCCAGGCAAACTTCACTCAGCTGCATGGACTCAGTAAGTGGTGGGGTTGTGGTCATGTGAGGCTGGTGTGGCTGGGATAAACCACGGTCTGTAGTGAGAGAATGGCAAGGTGTCTGGTCTAGTCTCACATTACTCTGCTTTCTACTCCTTCAGGGATCACAAGCATCCCCACAGCTGGGTCAGGTGAGAGTAAAACTTAATGGAAATACAGAGAAGGATTGAAGTTATGCTGTGGATTGATAATAAGATGCCGAATACTAACATTTCCCTAAAAAGAATACTTGTACGAACTGGTAAAGGTAGGAATGGCAACAAGAGAAGGATAAAAATATTTGAATTAGTTCTAACTGCGTTAAAATGTAAACTGGAAACGCTGTCCAGTCCTGAGGGCAGGTACCAGTGCAGGCTGTGCCTCCCAGGTAGGGCTTAGCAGCTCCCAGTGGTGTCTCACACACCATGCAGCCGGGTAGGGGCACGGAGCAGCTCCCACTGCAGCAGCTCCAGGCAGCAGCTGGTGCCCAGCTCCAGCGGTGGTGACAGGGCTGGTCACACACTCTCTTGGGAGCCTCGCTGTCCTACTCACTGCACAGCAACTGGAGACACCCTGCTTGCATTTCAGGCTCAGTGTTTTTAAAAGATTTGACTTTACTGCTGACTGTTCTACAGACAGCAGAAGGAAGCAAGATGTTATTCACAACTCTACAGACTGGCCAAGAAAAAGTAGCTGAGCAATGAATAAAGAAATTAGCACATGTAAATGTACATTAAATCACTTACCTTTCATGGAACAATCCAGAAACAGAAGTTGAGAATTTAAATCACTTTTTGCACTTGGTGGTATTGAATGTTGAGAGAATTGTTTCTTTCTTGTTGCTGAATATGATTCTTGCAAGTTTAGGTCCTTAAACAGCTTCATAATTACATCTTGATTTCCAGGAATCTATTTGGTAACACAGGCATTTTAGACAACAAAAGATAGATATCAAAACATTTAGACAAAAATAGTAATTATTATCTATTCAGAGTGTTATTTCAGTTGTATGACTAATTACATGGTTTTGGTTTTGTTCTATTAACTTGATACTTCGGCTATTCTACATTAAAGTACTTTTGTTTCAAAATATTAATCAAACTATTTTAAGTATCACAACAAAAATTTTAGCTTCAGAGGAAAAGGCATTTCCACAGAACTTTTGTATAGGATGATGTCAATTTATGAGTCCTTACCTAGACACACAGGATGCCTTCACACATTTTGTTTAAAAGTTATACCCTCTCAAGTGGGACTGTGTTCCTTTTTTATCCCATTATTACGGAAAACACCAGCAGGTATGAATACAGAGACACAAGCTTTTATATCAAGTTCATGATGCTGCTTTCTGAACCTTTTTATGCCTTTCTGAGTGGATGGTTTTTGTCCAGGCAGTACTGATTCCTTCTGTGCTTCCTCTGGGACAGCTGATGCACTGACTTCTTTCTGTAAACAATCCTCAGTTCCTGATACCTGAACCAAAACACAGTATGATGCTAAAAGTTGTTTGCAGCTACCCAGAGGGACCTTGATGGGCTCTCGGTGGACCTGCAAACCTCATGAAGTTCAGTGCAAGTTCCTGCACCTGCACTGAGGCACTCCAATAGGGATAAGGGCTGGGTAGAGAATGGGTTGGGAGCAGGCCTGCTGAGAAGGACTTGGAGGTGCTGGTTGATAAGAAGCTTGGTATGACCCAGCAGTGTGTCCTTGCAGCTCAGAAAGCCAACCACACCCTGGGCTGCACCAAAAGCAGTGTGGCCAGCAGGGCAGGGAGGGGATTCTGCCCCGCTGCTCTGCCCTTGTGAGATCACACCTGGAACACAGCACCCAGCTCTGGGGGCCCCCAGCATAAGGACACAGACAGATAAATCCAAAGGAGGCCACAAACATGATCAGAGGTCTGGAACACCTCTCTTAGCAGAATGGACTGAGAAAATTTGGTTTGTTCAGCCTGTAGAAGAGAAGGTGGAATGACCTTATAGGAGCTTTCCAGTACCTAAAGGGGGCTACAAGAAATCTGGAGAGAGAGTTAGCTATGGGATTAGTAGTAACAGTTTTAAAGTGAAAGAGAGTAGACATATATTAGGAAGAAATCTGATGTGAGGCACTGGCACAGGTTGCCAGAGAAGCTGTGGATAGCCCATCCCTGGAAGTGTTCAAGGCCAGCTTGGATGGGGCTCTGAACAACCTGCTCTAGTGGAAGGTCCCTGCCCATGGCAGGGGGGTTGGAAATAGTGATCTTTGAGGTCTCTTCAAACACAAGCCTTTCTGTGATTCTATGATTCTGTCTTACCCTGGATTTTCAAATGATGGGCAGTTCTGAAAAAAAAACTACAATTCCTATCAAGAAGAAGAAAGATTGGTAAGAGTTGAGTATTTTTGCATAGCCCAATCAAGTAATGAGTTTCACTAAGTCTTTTGTACTTTCAGTGAAAACCTTGACATTACACTAACACTCATAAGTGGGATGTGGGGGGTGTGTGTGTGTGCGTGTGTTTTAGCCACACGTTTATCTCGTTATTTTATTATAGTAAACTGTTATGAAAATATACAGAACTCAGTTAACTGAAGAGACCTGCCAGAAAGTATCTTTAAAATGCAAGAATTATATAAAAAGCCTTAAATTAAATGAGAATCAGAAAGTCCGTGAGAGGGATTTTCAGTGTGAGGAGGGAGCCAAGAAGAATAGGAAATGAAACTTAAAGCTATCTCAAAGTGTAGGCCTGAGAGAAAGTGCTTGAGAAGTTCAGGAGACAGCTTGGGAAGTAATAAAAATAGTGAAGATAAACCATGTCTGATTGACCAAACTTCAGGACCCTGAGTCACTAAGATGCTGTTGATTTGAAAAGGTACTTGCATAAAAGATTTTGAATTTTCATAATGAAGGAGGGAGGCACTAGGGCAGAGGGCTTCCATTTTTGGAAGTATTTCAAAGTCAACAGGACACAGCCCTGAGCAGCCTGCCCTGGCCTCAGAGTGCACCCTGCCTTTAGCAGGTCATCTCCAACCTGAGTGATTCAATAATCCTATGATTTGGAAAAGTCTGAGATGCAATCAGCTCAACAGGTTCATTTTTGCCACAATCTTAATTTTTAACTACACATATACTTTATTTTTAATGTCATGCCTCTGAAAAAAAAAATTCCTATAATTCACAGCTTTGAATTAGACTTGAACATTTTACTTAATATGAATTTTTCTTAATCTGAAGCTTAACACTCTTCAGGGGAGCTTTTTTCCCTTGGAGTTTTTTCACTGAGAAAACACTGCAAAACTGGAAATACCTTTGGCAGCAATTCAATCCAGTTAGGTCAATGGTACACAATATGAGAAAAGGTATGAGAAAAGCTATGTGCATATTGACAAGCTTGTAGTAAACTTCATTCTGTTCCATTAATTCATTATGAACCCATTCTATGATGACACTATGTTCAGGTACAGCTATAAAATCTGCATTTTGAGCCATTGAGCTACGTGTAGCGTCCTTTCCCAACCTGGAAACAGTAAAACTGTGTCTCCAGAAGAATATTTTCAGGTACATATAATATTTCCTCTCTTCATATTAGAGTTGAACAAAATATTTTAAAATTATGTTCTAGTAAAAATCAAAATGAGCAACCGAGAAATTTGAACTCACAATATTTTTAGGTTTCTTCAAGGTAGACTAAAGCAAAAATGTAACTTAGATACTGCAAAATATAGTTTCAATGAAAATATATGTTAAAGTACTCTGTTTTTTCATACCCTCTTACTTTCTAAACACAAATATCTAAAAGTTATACTTTTGAGACTTCCCCCTCAATATCCTTCCCAGTTAAGTGTCAAGTTTTCACTGGAAAAAAGACTACCATTAAGTATGTTCATAATAGCTCTATTTCAGAGCACAAATACAAAAATAATTATCACTTAACAATTTTACTTGCCTGAAATGACTCATTTGAATTAGTTGAAAATACTTATCTAAAATTGTACTTAAAATCATACTTTTGTCACTCATATTGTTTTTTCTATATTTTAAATTACAAAAAAATAGTAAAATAAATCTTAGAAGTATATAGTTTGTCATGACAAAGATGTATTTACAGGTATATTGTGACAGTGTCTGCTGGGATAACTTCGTAATAATATCTAATGATCCAAGAATGAATACAAACTTTACATAATTCAGTTTAAAAATCATCACTGAACATTTTGAACTGCTGAATATAAGTGGCTTAATATATGTTTTAGAATTAGGAAATAAAAGATAAAATTTTAATGTATGGGATGTTGTCCATTAATTTCTAGATAAACCTGATATCTTTATATTGTAACATGATTTTAAGATCTGGAAATGACAGCCATTCAAATCTTCCTATGAAAAAACATGAAATAAATAATATAATTAATATAAATAATTTTCCTTGGTAGTCTGAGAGCTTCATTATATCTGAGGTGATACTACAAAGTTAAAATCACATCAAAATAAAGAAGAAAATCAAGTTAAGGTCCTTCATTTTAAAAAGCATAATGTTCCATTCACAAAAACAGTAAACAGAGATTCATGAGAGGTTTGGTAAAGTCTGTAGGGAAAAGAGTCAAGTCTACATTGGATGTAACCTTCCTGTAGAGGTACAAGCTCAGCACAGTGAGAAAAAGTTAGGCAAGAGAGGGACAAATGAATTCTTGACAGACAGCAGGTTAGCTTTGTCTTGCTCAACATCAGCAATCAGAGCTAGTCTAGTCCCAGCAAGCCTTTCTGTCATTCTCTGCCAGAAATGTCAATAGGAAAACATATTTCAAAGCTGTGTGGGGGAGGTGAGGACTAAGTAGCTTGTTTAAACAAGCTCTGTAAATGTTCTATTGCAGCACTTAGTTGGGAATCCTACCAAATGTGTCTGTATCAGCAGTTCTCTGCCCTGCTGTCTCTGGGATTCACTTTATAGGTCACAGGCTGGGAGAAAGATCCCTGCGTGTGCCAGTGAGCAGACCTTCACAAAATAGTGTGAATTACCAGGAATTAGAGCTACTGGACAGAGTCCAATTCTGCTGAAATTAGTGGCAATTAGCTGTCCAAGTAGACATTAGGGATTAAAAGATCTTTGACAATGAGAAGGTAAATTAGGTACTTCTCCTGTGACAGTATACTGTGAAAAATGTTCTCTGAACATTTTGTCCATAGAGGAACTGTGATCATTGCTGAAACTGTTCATGCACTGGTGAGAATTTATTTTCATCCAGAGCATAAGCACGGATGCATAGTAAGGTAGAGAAACAGAGGAGGGAATAAAGCAACAAATATGATTGAATCAAACTGGGGAATAGGTGGAATTATTTGGTAAATGGTTCACAGACATGCTTAGAGCAGACAGCAAGAAATACAGGATTGGCTATTGCTTTGAATTGTGTTACTTAAGTCTAGACAGCAGTCAACATGTAGCAGCTGCTCTAGCAGAAACCCCCAAGCTATTTTTCAATTACTTTGCTGGGTGTGAATAAGAGCACAAACCACAGGGATCCCCAAAACTGCTTGAGAATATTTAGCTCTCAGCACACATTGAGCTCTCTGGTGCTCAAAAGTCTAAAGCTTGTTTGGGGAGCCTGCTGCTGTTCAGTCCTACCCATAACATCATTAACTGAATTCCATGGGCACTGACAAAAGCACTTCAAAACTGACCAATACTGACCTGGTCCAGTGCTGCCTTCAGTGCCGATTCACGCTCTGTATCCAAAGCTGGTGTTGCTTCATCAAACAGAAGGATCCTAGGATTGTGAACTCTGTTAAAATTAGAAAGCACCACGATGATTCTGTGCCAGAAGACCAAGACCTATGATGTATATATCAAAAAGAAAGCAATACCCATAGAGATGTTGGCTGATATAGCCTCTTTGATAGCAGTGTGTTTGAAATCTTCAATTTTTTGGTACCTGAAAGGGAAAAAACCACCACAAAAAACCCTGGAACATACCAGAAGCTGCCCTTTCTTTCACTGTGTATATGCATAAATTACCCTTGAAATACACTGGAGATGTATAAAATATTTTTGTACACAGTAATCCAAGCCTAAGAAAGATCTTGCTAAGAGTAGAAGAAAATGAATTGACTGCCTCTCTATACTTGTGATATACTGAGCAATTTTATCTTGCTGTAATTACAGATGAACACACAGAGAAAAGGTCTGCAACGATGGATTTTCATTTCATGTATCTTAGAAATTAAAAAGCATTAAGATGGTAATTGCACCAGGGATAGCCTTGAAACTGTCCTTCAGCCTCAACTTTCAGTAAAAAAAGCCCACAAAAGTGCAAGGTGCCAAAAGCAGGGTGACAACCGTGATTTGGAGTATCTTAATTGCCACATCTGACCTGAAAGGGAAACTTGTAAGGAGGGAATGTGCTTCTTATGGTGATCATGAACTCTTGATTCCAGAGTATTGAATCGCCTGGCCAATGTGATACTGGTTCAGTATCAAAGATTTTTAGTGATTATTTTCAAATTTTGGATAGAGACATGGGGCTGAAGAGTTACAACAGAGACAGTAACCTGAGAAATTGCACTTTTATCTCAACAAAAACTGCACAGGAAGCTTGCAAACAAATCCTAAAGAAAAGAATAAAGTCTGAAATAAATGGCAATATATTGTCATGAGTTAGGGAAGAAAACAATTAACCCAATTATTTTTCTATGGTACTGTTTTTTTTAGAGGGGCTAGACCCAGTAAAAAGAATCCATTGGGACCTCATTAATGCCTACTAATGCCAATTTATCCTAAAGCCATGAAATAAATTATTAAACAATAGTTGTGAATTAATAAAAGAACAGTAGGGTAAAAAAAGTTTGAAGGAAGACAGAGGTGTTGGAGATGTAATGATGTAATAATACCCAAGGAAGCTGACAACATTAATTCTTCACTCAGTCTTGGGATTCATTGCTATTACTTAAATTAATGACTTGGGCATGCAAACAATACTGATGATAATGAAATTTTCTGCTGGTACAAAACTGAGAGGATTAGTACAGAAAACCAGTGAGAAAACCAGGACAAAAGAATACCAGAATATCCTACAGAATTAGGCAAATTATATTGCAGAGTAGTTATAAGAGAAGCAGATGAACCATAATTATGGGAAATACGATATGAAAAAATGAAAGAAAAATATGATCTGTGAAAGCCTATACTGTATGAGAAAACTAAAATGACTTAATTTGGTTGCCTAGCAAAATGCCGTGTGAGAGAATGTAAGGTTTATTTCTCTAAACAGCACAGGAAAGTAAACCCACAAGAGGGAGCTACTAAAGCAAAGGCTCAGGAACAAATTAATATACAGAAACTGTACATCTATTTTGTTGGAAAGAGATGTTCAATATTCAAACAAGTAGAATGCCCTTCCTGAAGCAGTGGAGTTAAAAAGCTCAAGTCATTCATTTGTTTTCTACAAAAACAAGACCTGATCTCAGTAATAGGGAGGGTCCTTCCCCCTTCTGAGCCATGAGGAAAAGCCTACATCAGGTTTAGTGCACTCATGGGAGGAAGTGGCTGGTAAACAGTGCCTGGAGGATGAGCAGGAAAAAGAGATAATCAGAGTTATGAGAGTAGTGAACAGCACTGGGTGACCAAGGAGATGCTGTACTGAACTGGGAAGCCAGGTGAAGGTACCCAAAGATGTTCCTTAGCTGAGCTACGTAACAGTGGCAGCTGGAGCAAAAGGGGATGGAAAATGTTTTCTGTGAGTGACAGTTATTGAATTTTGAGTTTCAAAACTTGCTGGGTTTTGTGGTCATGCTGTTTATATTTAGATGAAAGATGAAAAAGATGGCAAATATTTCACAATGTAATACAAATACGTACATGTGCATGACCTTGGTATTTTAGAGTTATACTCAGGGATTTTTTTGCCATGTGCTTGTCTTTTTAGTTTATATCTCTCACTGGGTTTATGAGGACTGTAAGAACCATATTCTCTCTAAGAAAGGGACTCCATCTCATGATGTTAGCTCAAAGACATAACAAAAGTTGAATTCCTACAGTTCTGTGAAATATTTATAGTAAGATTAACCAAATATTAGAATAATCTTTAGAGAACATTCACTTGAGATCTCTATTACAAGAAAAGAACAGCCATGACTTGTGGATGCTGGTAGGGGCCAGGGAAAACAGCAGTCTGAGTTTTCCCAAGCTACTCAAAGAAAAACAGAAGGGAAAGAATCAATAACAAAGTTTAGAACCTGGTGTTGTGGACAGGAGGAGTGCGTGAAGAACATGATGTTTTAGTAAAAGCATGTTTACAGAAGGTGTTACCTTCCTTGGACCAATGAGCTTATTCTATCTTCAGTTCTTTGAAACAGTCTATAAAAATGTGCCTAGTCCTGCAATAAATTGCTTCTTCTGCTTTCTGGATGAAGCCTGTGTTGCTGTATTTTTTTGCTGCTCCCTAGCCTTAGAGTGACAATGACTTGACTGAAAACTTTCCTATTACCTGGTCATTTCTTCCTCCGGCTTTCCCATCAGAGGGTAAGGAAAATCTCTTAGAAAAATTATTCACTGATGTACCAATAAAGAAAAATTTGCCAGAGAGTTTTATAATAAGCTTTAAATTGTGCTGTATTTTCTCTCTAGAATTAGTTTAATTGATGGCTGTATTTATATCTAGAAAATCAGTGTTGTCTTTTCAGAGTTTGATAGCATTGGTTGATAAGGGGAAACTCAAAAAATTAAACAAAAAAATATCAAAGTGAAGTTTGGTAGCGTGAGAACTCTTAAAAACTTAGAGGAACTCAGCATTTTCCTTTCATTATGAGTTCTCAGGGTGGCCTTTGAGGGTCTTACAGCAATGCAGGAGCATGAGGAGGTGGCAGAGGGGAAGGGGAAAGCTGCTCTCAGAAGAGCAGAGAGAAGCAACCATGGCAGTACCCCAGCATCTACTCTCCAGCTGCCTGTGGCTGTCCTGTAATTAATTATCTGCAATTCCCAACAGCAAAGGTTTGCCAGTCCCTGGCTTTCACTGAGTAGTCGTAGCTTACTGTCATGATGTCAAAACAATGTTCTGTTAGAAATGATGGCTTGTTGGTGAGAGTGAAAAAACAACCTCTTTCTCCTTTGGCAGAGACAACCCAAATCTGATTCTTTGCCTCAGGCTGTCAGCAGAGGTCATAAGGTATTTCTGTAGCACTCCTTTTGTCATGTTATAGGCAACTTTGAGGCACGGGAGACTTGTACCTACTCTTTGTACAAAAGTCTGTTAATTTATGTTCTAGCATTTTTTGACAACTATTTACTTCTTAATACAGCTTGTGATGCACTGAATGCTTTAGACATACTGAAGGCCACCATATGGAGTGGATATATTCAATCACTGTGGTTGGATCTACACGGTTGACCACGATTTTTCCTGAAAAACAGAATGGCTGGAGTTGAAAGACACCTCTGGAGATTGTCTAGTCCAAAGACTAGCTAAAGCAGGGCCAAGTAGAACAAGTAGTTTGGGGCCACAACTAGCTTAATTTTGGATATCTGAATGTGAACTCCACAACCTCTTTAAGCTACATGTCTCAATGTGCATCCACCCTCACAATAATAAATTGTTTTCTCATGTTCAGGTGATATTGGACCCATCACTGCTTCTTCTGCTACCAGACACAAAAAAGAACAGTGCTTCTGTACATACATATTCACCCACAACGAGAAGTTCATTGATGGGTTACTGAGAATGATTTTCATCTTATGAAGCAATCTCATCCTAGAAACAGAATTTTCTCAGTGTAAAGCAATAAACCATCTCTGTGTCCTCAATGCAGCCTGTTTAACCAATTAGACAGTTAAATTATTTAAAAATTATTTTCAGTTAGGTCATATGAAAGTGCATTGAACATCTGTTTTAAAGTCTGTGGTATATTAAGTTGAACCAAACATTGAATTTCCTGTCCACAGCTGCAAAATCAAGCAAATATTAAATGCTTTTATAATTTATTAACAGGCAATACTAAATTCACCTGGTATAAAATACTGATGTTAGTGGTAAAATGTGGGTTGTCTCATAAATGAACAGTTTCACTTTAAAATAAATGTGGCATTTTAATACCCTATTTTGTGAATTCCTATATCTGTTCTGTAAAATTTAGAGGTCACATGAAATTCAATGTAGAATGATAGCGGTGTTGAATGCAATTTCTCTTAAAGAAGCAAGTCACTCAAAAAAATGGAACTCAAACTCTGTGTCTGGAATCAAATTACCCAGACTAAATGAAAACCTCTTTGCTCTTGTAATACTCTACAATAGTTTTTACATGGGAAGATTCTTCTTTATCCTTCTCCTTTATCTTAATAGGCTTTGTGACAAATTAGATCAAATTAGGAAGAAATAAATGGAAGACCTTTGATTTGAATGTGGAGATAAACAAGATAAACATTATCTACCATCATGGATTGCCTCCAGCAGGTCTGCTTGACATAGTAGAAGCTGAGAAGAGCAGTTAGTGTCTGCTGCCTTCGTCTAGGTCTTAGGAATTCTGACTTTAAAAGACATGGCAGCAATGCTGTCAGGACTGTAAATGTGCTGTGCTAGTCCCTTAGGCAGGAAAGAGAATATTTAGGTTAGAAGAACACTGCATATATTAAGTCAAATGAGACATACATGAAGAAGTGAAAAGAAAAAAAGAAAATGCAGATCAGTGCAGCCATTTTCTGAACAAATGAGGCCATCATGTGGCAAATTAAACACATGGCCATAGGAAGAAAAATTGTTCATTTACAGAATAGAGTAATTGAGAAGAAAATACACACCTTTCATCATGTATTCAAAGGAAACTAGTGTTAAGGTCCAAGCACAGAAATTACTTCTAGCATTTCAATTTTTCACAAGTACTTATTGAGAAATTTTGAAAGATATTTTGAAATTTATTTTCTTTTTGAAATTAAATATTCTTAAATGGAAATCACATATGTTTCTCCTACAGCTAAAGTGGAAATGAGAGCTAGAAGGAATAATCATATCTTCAGAGGAAAGATTTCAAATGTCTACATACAAGTGCCAAGTGAGCAACCAAGCTTCTGATTATTTATCAAGCTCCTCAGGAAGTCGCAGGAAATGAAATTATAAACATCTGCAAAACTAGATTGCTGTATGCCTCATTGAATGTACCATTAACAATCTGAACAGGGAAATATTAGCATCCTGAACTGTAATTCACAACTCTAATATGCATGAGGAATCGTGTCTAAGCTGTTTTTGATTCAGCAGATATGTAAATAACTCTGATCTTTAATAACTCCTCCTCTTCTACAGTGAAAAGTAGACAGATACATGTAGATAAATCTTCTGTAGAGCTACACAAAAGAAAATCCTGGAAAAACTTAATTTAGATTAGGAATTCATCTGATAGATGGAGAAATATGTATAATTCTATAGTGCCTTTTCCTACTCATCCCTTGAAATGTGAGTAAAAATTTTATTTGTGTTCTTTGTTTGTTGAACACTTTAGAAATGCTATATTGCTTTACAACACTATTAAATATACGCATACTAAAGAATGACTGAAAAGTTTCTACAATAAGCAATCACATTGATTAATCCAAAATGAAAGCCGTACAAAATGTCATGTATCTAAAAGGGAAGGTAAGAAGAACTTAATCCTGGGGAAAGACAAGAGTGCCTAGAAAGAAAAAAGTGGGGTGCCAGTGCTAACCAAACAGCTTGTCATAGCCCCAGCAGTAAAGAGAGTAGATAATGCTGGTCACTGTGCACCTACACTACTAACAAGGGCATGTAGGGACAGGACAAGGGGAAATGGCTTCAAGCTGAAAGACAGCAGGCTTAGATTAGGCACTAGGAAAAAAACCATACTCTGAGTGTGGTAAGGCACCGGAGCAGGTTGCCCAAAAAAGTTTCAGATGCCCCATCCCTGGAAGTGTTCAAGGCCAGCTTGGATGGGGCCCTGAGCAAGCTGGTCTAGTGGAAGGTGTCCCTGCCCACACCAGGGGGTTTGGAACTAGATGCTCTTTAACGTCCCTTCCAACCCAAATCGTTCCATGATTCTACAGTAGCTTCAGTCTTTCTAAGTTTTTGCCCTGGCTTTTTTATATATTGCTGTAATGAAAACTGCCCTAATTATGGACATTTGAAACATAAGTGGGAACCCACAGTACCTGTGTCATATAGGTATGCATTCCTTCTCCCTCAACATTGCTTCATTTTAACATCTTATGTATAATGAACTGCATTTTTTTCTTGGATTAATCAAGCTATTCAGTTATTTCTTTTTCATCTGTGATTTGAGAACCAAATCAGAATTATCATGGAAATAAAACTATTTCTGTTTGTTAGGTGGTGTAAGGACCCTGCTTTTTTATCTTAGAGCAAGTGCACATGTATTCAAAAAAGATTCTTAACATATTTGTCTCCTTTACTAAGCAAATGAATGATACCATTTCTACTCAGAAATTATATATGTAAGCACAATATTTACATTTAACTTATCTACAAGATCAATGACATTAAATGTCAGGACATTTTAAAACAGCCCCAATTTCTTGTATTTAAATTAAAAATGTCCTCTGGCTTGGTGAATGTAAGGCTGCAGCCAGTGTTTATGGATCTACTTTTATAAAATGTTACATAATACAGGATCTAAGATTCTAATTTTAGTAGGGCACTCATTCAAGGTGTGATTCATTTACTCTATGCCAAGGCATTAACAATGTAGGTATTTATGATAATTATTCTCACACCCTCTTATGAAGAGATACAATAGAAGGTTATTGCTAACCTGCTGATAGTGACAGCAGCTCTAGAATAGGATGAAATGTGCCCCACTCTTCATTGGCCAAACTTTTGTTAACTCTGAAGAAGATAGACTTGCTTAGAAAAGTGACTTAGGTTTGAATGCTCACTGTGAGTTACATGGAATCCTGTGCTAGATCTCCACAGCAGCAGTGTTAGGATATTGATCTCCCTCTTTAATGGAGTACACTCAGAGTGAAATTAATACAGCAATAAGCACACAAAACAAAATTAAATGTACTAACCTTTCAGTAACAGGGATTGCTAAAGATAGTTCTCCTTGGGTATTCTGCTCTTTTCCTTCCTGTTCTCTACTTTATAGCTCCACAGTCCGTGAAATTCACAGAAGAGGATTTGAAGTTCCTGCTAGCCCTGCTTCTTACTTTCAGCTTTCAATTTACTGCCTTAAGGTAACTAGAATAATGATACTATTGTCTCTTGAAAATACAGAATGAATTTATGATTAAACTACATTGTTCCAGACAATTTGTCTAGAAGACTGAGTACTTGACAATAACAGTTATTTAGGCTGTCCACAGATATATTTGCAATGTAGCTTTTTCTGCACAAGAATTGAATGTTTTTGCCCTGAATTCATAAGCAGTGTATCAAGTTTCTTCTTTCCTCTGTTTCCCTTCGATGACCAAATCTACAAGTTAGACTGGATTTTGAGGGAGAGGAGTAGGATGAAAAGTTATAAAAGTACAAATAGACTATACACCTTGAGGAAGAGATTAAGTTTTTGTGCACAGCATTCATAGCATATTTCTGCTATGAATGATTACAAAGATTACTCATTAACAAATGTTTAAAGGAGATATTTAGTATCTTACAGAAATTAAACTACCAGGAAGGTTGCTTTTATAGACAAGTATAGCAACAGGAAAGAGACATCACATTCAAAGGATTTACTTGCAAGAAAGGAGAACTGGTTCCACTAAATCTTGGTTGATGGGGAGTCAGTTTTAGGGAGGAAGACCATAGAACTTCTCCCAACATGTGGGATAGTTCAGAAAGAACTTTGAAGGAATGCCTGAAGAAGAGACTAGTAGAGATCCAGAACTGATGCATAGTCTTCTTTTGGACATGGTACGTGGTCTACACTATTGGTGAGGAAAACTCCTTCAGAAACTCTTGAGGCAAGAGAGAATGATGGAGTTTACTCATGCTCTCACTCTATGTCAGAAATTATAGGAGAGTTTAGAAATGAGATACTTGTTGCATAAGGAACAGCCAATTATCCTTGCAGGAGTCAATATGCTAGAGAAAGCTGGGCAATAGGACACTGGTATTTAACTGCCAGATAAGAATCTGCAGCAAGAATGACTTTCTAGACCTAAATCCTCTTTTTTCTTCTGAGAACTCTATTTTGACTATTTGTTTCAGCAGGAGTGCTATCAGGCTGCTGAACTGAAGTTTTGATTTCTGTTTCCCCACAGTCAGAGGCATTTGCTTGCAAAGTGGTTAGGATTGCCAAGGTGGTGTCAATGCTGACATCTCTCTAAAGACTCGTTCCAAAGATAATGTGTCTAGAGGTACAACAAATGTGTGGGAAAACATTAAATTACCTCCCCTCAAAACAGTGAGTACTGCTTGAAACTGCTGCAGGCTCTCAAAAACAGAAGAAAAAAGGCCTATTATTTCAGAATAACAACATACACATATCATCCTGCATTGAGGGCGCTTATGGGCAAAGACAAAAGCTGACTACTCCAACAAGGAGGAGTTAGAGCTCAGACAAATGTCTTGTGACATCAAGGGGAACCAGAATACTCAGAGCCTAACTGAAAAGGCAGAGCTAAGGAGTAAGACCTCTTAAGCCCCTTGGAAAGATGTGGTAGAATAATGGCCCTTAAATCAGAATTGTCAGTCAACCCTTCCTTTGGGTAAAGCATTGCAATTTAAAGGTGTATGAATAGAATATGATGAAGAACACATTTTTGGAGGTGTCTTCGTCTGTCCTTTTGGCTTTGTGCCTATAAACTACATGATGAGGTATGGAATGGTAGCTCCATTGTAGTAATACAGCTGCCATAGTCTTCTGAAAAAAAATTCTAAAAAGGATGTAATTGTGAGCAGCAGCATAGCTCTTCAAGTATTTATAGTGAACTTGGAATTATTATACAAACTTTTACATAAGTCTCAACAAATATTCTTTTAAACTGTAGAAGAAAAGAATGAGGAAAAATAGATTGTTTCAGAAAATTTCTGCATTTGACGTGACTTTCTGAAATATATGTTAAACTATATGGCCAAAATTTTAAAAATTGTTTTTCAGATGTTTATTTACAGTGCTATGTTGATTTTCATGAAGAGCTAAATTGATCTGGTAAATCAAGCATCATTGAAATGGGTTGGGGAAATAACCCAATCATTACTAATCCAATAATTAGAAAATGTACCAAAAATGAAAAATTCTAGTTTAAAAACAAAATACTAACATCCAGAATATAGTAAAAAAAATCATTTAAGTATGTTCTTAATTGAATATTCAGGCTATAATGTTGAAGAGTACCTATTTCATTCTTACAGTTGCAAGTATAATTTATTTATATTATTATGCAGAGTAATATCCTTATTGACAGACAAGAACCTTACTGTATCAAGCAATAAATAGGAAACAAACAAATTTTCCAGTCAAACTGGTTTTCCATCTAAGATAGAAACAAAAGAAAATAGGTATGTGACTCAAGAGGAATACAATGAGACTGCATCAATCAACATCCTGTGGAGTGTAATTAGTACATGGTTGAGACTAATTGATGGCCTATCTGCCAACAGACTGGTTCTGCATGAATAAATATCTAGGTGCAGGTAAGACAGACCATATGTTTAAATCTCAGGGAATGTGAAATTGCTGGAATGGGAGTGTGGACGATTGATTAATCGAGACAGTTTTAAACTTAAAAACAAAACTTTACTGCATAAATACTCAGTACAAAATACATTTCTACTGTTTAGTTATTAATACTTATTAATCAATATTACTCCATATTCAAAGCAGTTAGCCCTTAACAGCCATCCTATATTAGCAAATAATATACAATATCCCAGAGCTAATGCCAAGAATTCAGCACCAATGGTTACAGTCCTTGAGAGTCTCAGTCACAGCAGTGCTCAGGTTCAAGAGCTCTTCAACCAAGGATGTCAACACTGAAAAGGATGCTCCTCCAAGTCCAAATCCAGGTTTTTCACCTTGTATAAAATATTGCAGTCTTTAGAGAGCTCTTAGTCCTTGACCTCTGACTCCTAGGACTTTGAGAGACTTGCAGAGAGTATTATCCCAGTCTGCAGCAGATGCCTTGTCTTGCCCATCAGTTGTGATCTTGGGTATTTTCCTTATCTACTGTTTAATTTCTGTTTAATTTCAAGCAGTCTATTTCCATCTCTTAAGGTTGCAACGCTTCAATGATCAGTAAGTAATCATGAGTAGGTACTTACAGTTCTGGGACCTTTGTTTTCATCCTGTGCCCATATTTTCAAGGCCTTTGCTGACATCCCAGGCTAAAACTCCTCATCATAAGAGACACCTGGCATCAAGCTTCAGCTGACCTGCAAGTTCTCATAGCAATTGGTAAGAAGCCTAACAGGCCAGGACTGTACACAGGCACAGTGAGGATAAGGCTTGAGGTTTATTTCTGACAAGAGCAAAACTGTTTTTAATTAGCACGATAATATTTCCAAGTTGCTTACACCTAATTAGTATGATTTTTGAAAGAATTCAAAGCAAGCTAATATTAATTACATTTGGCTTAGCATGCTTCTACTTTCATGAGTGCAATGGGCATCTGCTTTGGCCATATAGAAAAGAGGTTTGAATAATGAAAACTAGTAGTGAGAAACTGGTACACGTTTACTTAGTATTTCTTGGGTTTGTTTAACTTATGAAAGGAATGAGGAAAACCAAAAGTATCAAGACTGACTGTTGATATTGAAATAATTACAATGACAAAAGCAGCCACAGTGACAATTCAGAGATAAATACTCCCTTTAACTTAGATGTTGCATTACCCACTTTGAACATTGACCAGGGAATAGTAGATGCCTTTTTCAGCCAGGAGCTGCTGATGGGTGCCCTGCTCTACGACCCTGCCATTCTGGACCACAGCGATCTTGTCAGCATTTTGGATGGTGGAGAGGCGGTGAGCTATCACGATGCACGTGCGACCTTCTCGAGCTTTATCCAGAGCTTCCTGGACAATCTGCACAATGAACAAATAGACAATCACCAAAAGGTGAACTATTCTGGCACCTGTTGTGAGATGCACCTCAACTGCCATCTGTAAACTCTAATATGACAGTGAAGGAAAGGAAAATCTGTTGCTGAAACTTCTCGATTTAGAATTAGCCTGTGTTGGCAGAGTCCAGACTGTTAGAGTGGATAATGCTGTGATAGTTAAGAGAATGAGAAGGAAACAGGCTCATTACTGAGATGCATGGCAGGAAAAAAAGAGAAAATGTTCTTAATTGGTAAGAGATGTCCTGTCTGCATATAAAAAAAGGATTCATTGCAAGGATAATTTAGCATTGGAACAGGGACAAAAACATCTCTGCTGAATCTCCTTGAGATTTTTCAAGTACCCTACCAGACACAGCATAAAGTAAGCAAAATTTGAGTTCTGTATTGGCCTTTGTGGGAAGAGGAGGTTGAACTGGGAACCTCTACAGCTTCCTTTCATGACTGATTAATTATATATAGAAGTCAAATTAATATTCTTGGCCAACTGCTATCATACTAGTTCTCATTATTTCACAGGGAGTCTCATGAATTACATTTTCCTAAAACTATCACTGGCAGAAAGATATTAAAAACAATCTCTGCTTTCCTGTGTTTATTCCTTATGTTTATTAATGCAGAATAAAGTAAGAGGTTAAATTTCAATACCTAACAGGCATATCATTAAGAAAACAATAAATTGTGGGATTACTTAAGGGCATTTTCCCCTTAAACCTCATTTTTCCATGCCTACAATTGATCAAAACTTAGTAGAAAATTTTAACTTTTCAGATTATAATATATGATATAATATTTGCCTCATTAATACTAAGTATTTTTGTAGACTCTCTGTTAATTTTCTACAGCTAGATTGTACTTCTGCACTTCTGTACTTAAGCTTTGGGCTTAAAAAAGAAATAAATGTTTTAGCAATTTTCACCTGAAATTTTCATTTTAGCCATGAACATGTAGCAAGGACCAGAGAATGGGAGAAGGAAGAAAACTTAAGAAAGCCACATTTCACAGTTTCACAGAAAAAAACCCAACCGATATTCTCTGGCAGCATCCTCAATCTTTTTGGCTTCTGTAGTTTGTGTGTCCTGATTCAATTTTGACAGCACTTTCTCAGTTGAAGCCTGAAGACTTCTGGGCTAAGGAATACATTCCTCATAACAACTTCAATCTGACTACTGCCAAACAGATGTAAAAAATCCTTTTTTTTTTTCCCCAAGGAGGGGTAAGATATCTATATTTGTTTATTATTTGCCAAAATATGTAATTTGCATAAGACACTGTATTTCCAGCTTTTGGCTTTAAACTGTGGGAGTAAAAATAGTAATCATAATACAAAAAAAAAAAATTAGATTCCAGATTCCTGGCTCAGATTAAGTTACCTTTTCACTTTCTGTGTCTAAGGCAGAAGTAGCTTCATCCAGAAGCAGAATTTGGGGCTTGCGTACAAGAGCTCGGGCAATAGCGATCCGTTGTTTCTGGCCTCCAGAAAGCTGCGTTCCCTTGTCTCCCACACGGGTATTGTATTTCTGGAAAAAATATATTAAATTCAGGCTGTGAATGAAAATCAGTTTGGATGTATATTGAAACATATCAGCTCTGACTCCAGCCTCCCATAATCTGCATATTCCACACCAGTAGCTTTCTGGAAACAACTGACCAGAATTTCTATCTGCCACATATCTATGGATCTTTCACTAGTAGACTTCTTTATGACATCCAGTGTTTAATAAATTCAAAGCAACAAACCACTCTAAGGTTGAAATGGCAATGTTATTCTCAATCAGATGACATAACACCAGAGGTCAGTGAAAGCCTGTGACAACACTGGGGATCAAGCTCTGAAAAATCATGCAAAGTGAAATGAGTATTCAGGGGGAATGTGATTTAATTTTTAGCTTTTCTGAATATTTGTAATTACATCTTCCTGGTCACTGCATAGGACAAGATTTTGTGCATGGCAGACCCTTCATCTGACCCAAGATGCTCAGTCTTACATTATTTTTATCATTGTTTATCTCATATATATAGGTGAAAAAATTCTTAGTAATTTTCTGACCATAGGAATACCTGAAATTTAAATTCTGGCTAGGTATAACTGGTGGAAAGTGTAAACTCAGCAGTCTAGCAAAATCGTTTACATATGCCTGAGACAGACAGGAGCTTAAAAAGAAATGTTCAACTTAAAAAACCCCACCCCTTACTACCAGCTCTCAATCAGTTATAATTGTGTGTTTTCTTCCCAGAGATCTTAAAAGTTCCACTTTCCACCTGACAATGGAATCTCCCAGAGTGAAAATAAGTATGGTAAACACAATAAAGTAAAGAAAATATTTTAAAAATTGTTTCACATTTATTTTCATCTCAGAGCATGATCGTACTCTGGGTAAGCAGACACACTTTTCCCCTGCCACTTTAGTTCACATCCAGTTCTGAGAAGAAAAGAAAGGGAATAACTTACATCTGGCAGAGAGTCAATGAAGGAATGAATATTGGCTTCTTTTGCTGCACTAACAATTTCCTCAAAGGACACCTGCCGGCTGTTATCTCCATAGGCAATGTTTTCAGCAATAGTGAAGTCAAACAGGATTGGTTCTTGTGAGACAATACCAATCTGAGCTCTCAACCACTGGATATTCAGTGCCTTTGCATTTTTGCCATCAAAAAGCTGAGAAAGCAAACATTTTAGATTTTAGTCACATGGTTATATATGAATTTGAGACTTCCTGTAAATTCATACACAGAAACTGTGCAATTGCAGCTCTTTCCTTAGCTCCTTCTTACCAATTGCAAGCCCACATAATCCCTTCCCCTCCTTCTCATCTATGTTCCAAAATTTTCTAATTCACAGAAGTGAATGCTGCCTCAGTCCTTTACTTCAATATTTAATTAGGATTTTGGAGACAGTGGAAGATAGGATATGCTGAGGCAACTTCAAAGAACTTTGGGTGACGTTCTTTTAATTGTTTCTTCAGCAGGAAAATTTTCCTCTATTTTGCATCTATAAAGAAGAAATTTACTTCTGTATGCCTTAAGATGTCATTTGCAGTCAGTTTTCTTTATTGGCAACTTTCTCATACTTCTGCTAAATTTGCCTGCTGAATTGTTATAATTTTCTATTAGATAAATAAAAACAGAATTTTTTTTTTTTTTATGTATCAGCTTCATAATTACACAAGTCACCTTAACTTGGACACAAATATACCAGGACATTAAAAGGGCTGTTAAATATCCACTGGAGTGACCCAGTGCAGCACTCAGGCTCTGTGTTGGGTGATGTGATCAGCTGGGTAGTTGAAGAATTGCCCCTTCATAGCATGCCTATTGGAGGAGATTATTCTACTAACTCCACGGACGGTGCTAGAACAGTCAATTTTCAGCCTATATAACTTTTTCTTCAAAGGAAAAGGTGTCATAATGAGCCTGATTCAAAATCCAGTGAAATGAGGAACTACTGTGAACAGCTGTTCTACAGTTTCTGCTTTAAGATAAACCCCTTCCACTCAGTTCAGCTCAGCTTGAGAATCAGTCCAACGCTTTTGTGGTTTCTATGGCACAGGTCTGTGCTTTACCCTTCAATAATCTGTTCCTGCTTATTTATGGGCACAAGGTCAGAAACACTGCTAAGGAAGTTGCACTTCCTTAAACACACTTTTGGGGCACCTATGCTGCTTCCTTCTACACATCATTTTGCTACACTGAATCTTTTTGGGCACTTCTCAAAAAAAATCTTTTCCATTGCATCTAGGCTTTATTTAAGTATTGTTTTATATTTTGTGAGTATCTCTGCAGTGACAAGTTCTAAAATCCTTCTTATTCTCACCTCACAAAGGCCAAAATGTGTGTTTTTTCAGACAAAACCTCTGAGGACATTTACATCAAAGAACAACGGCCACTGACAGTACCATTATGTGAAAAAAAAGGGTAAAGCTCCCGAATATGTAGTATAGGAAACCCTACATATATTTTAAACCAAAATTACGGAAAGTATTTACAATCTATCACTTGCTAAGCAGGCATACTCGTAAAGATGTTTCTGACAAGTAAAAATTATGAAAAAAATTACTTTTGTCAATGTTTACTTTTTTTTTAAAGAACACAGACGGCAAATCCTATTACTAGCTCATACAGAAGTAGATACATATATTTATTAGTTTTTAAACTGTTCTTACTATATAAACCTTAGGAAATTTGCCCTGAATTTAAAGCCATCATGAGACTGTGGATCAGGCATATTTTCATGACACAGATAAATTCATTGTACAGTGAGAAACTGAGAATTACATATATCTTATTTAATTAAGGCGACCCAGTGAGTCACTCCTGATCTTTACAGTAAAAATACTTAAAAAATAAAACTAGAAATATCTATTGTAATTATCACATCAGAAAAAAACAATTAGAACACCCTCATTTAACCTGTTGACATGTTCTTGCAAAAACACTTACCATTTCTCCATCAAGTGGGTCATAAAATCTCTCCAGCAGCTGAACAACGGTGCTCTTTCCACAGCCACTGCTGCCAACAAGAGCCAGAGTTTGTCCCTTTTCCACTTTTAGATTCAAGCCTTGGAGGATTTTGACCTCTGGTCGGTTTGGGTAATTAAATACCACATCTTTGATTGTTATGTTTCCATCAAATGTTTCCTATAATTAAAATATTATCACTGTTACATCTTTAAGGCAATTTCACAGATGATTAAAATAGAACTGTGGAAGTATCCCCACCCTCCCCAGAAATCAATAGAGATTTTTTTAAAAATATCCTTTTGGCTCTATGGGTAAAAGCTGGCCTCACAATTGAGAACTTGGTCCATGTTGTGTTCAGATAGTGCCAAAGATGCACTGTGAGAAGGATGTAATCAGAAGGAGAGGAAGAATCAGTTTGAAGAGAGTGAGGAGAGTGCTGTCCATATTGCCAATGAATAGAATCACCCATCACACATGGCTTACTTACAGGCTTGTCTCCTTCCTCACTGTAGCTATCTATTGAGGGCACTCTTTCAAACAGCAGAAACAAGTGGGCTGCTGATATCTTGGCTTTGGCATAGTCTGGAGCAAAAGAACTGGTTTGTCCTAGTGCCATGGCACCAAATACAACAGCTGAAAACACTCTATAAAAGAAATCAGGAAAAAAATAACAGACAATGAAGAAAAAGACAGTGGAAATGTGGCTGCAGACAACTTTTACTCAGAGAAAAAAAAGGGCTAAATTTAAAAAGAATAAAGTAGTAATCAACAATTATTGCTTTAATTATTCATTTAGCCCCAGAAATTTCTTCTTACTCTCTTTTAATGACATGAGATAAACATGCATGCATTCTAAATTCAGTGTTTTCATTACTTACTAGCAGTAATTTCTTCAGTTAATAGTTCTGGTTAGTATATTAAGTCTCAGCAGGGGCTATGAGGATAGGGGGGAGGGTCAATGGATGGCACATTGTTACTCTAATGCTGTTCTGTCATCACTCCTCTCTATGGTTCAATGACCTTTGGGAATTAGTGATCACTTTTTAAGGCATCAATGAAAATAAGAAATCAAGCCTGTAACAAGGTGACAATAAAGATTTTATTTTCTACCACATCTCTGCTGGAAAATAATGGAAGGTTTACAATACCATTTAAGGTGGAAAACTATGCTTTTATTGTTTTTTGATGAGTTTTATGTCATTTTATGGAATTTTATGCAATTTATAGGCTACATTAGAATAGTTTAAGAACCTCTTCAGTTATTCCTTACTGCCACACACCACAGAAACAAAATCATCACCAAGAACAGCTATTTGACATATGACAACTCTTAGCCCGTTTTAGGGAAAAGTGAAATATATTAATTTTTTTTAATTTTGTCTTCTTTTCTTTAGAGCTACATAAAGTGATCTGTTTTCTTCTGCATTTGAACAGCCTAGAAGGGCTCAGACAGTTTTTGCTCAAACTCTCCAAATCTAACTGAAAATTCACTCAGCTGGCTAGAGGTGATCAGCCAGCAGATGGGATGCAGACACTTTCTTCTGGTCAAAATC
Organism: Toxostoma redivivum; assembly: GCA_013397375.1. Lineage (NCBI taxonomy): Eukaryota > Metazoa > Chordata > Aves > Passeriformes > Mimidae > Toxostoma > Toxostoma redivivum. Next base: position 583,730 of record VXBI01013800.1, read on the forward strand.
AGCTGTGTTAACTATCTTTAATTAGGTTGGCAACAAAAAAATAAGCATGCTTGACCTTCTTGGGTATTCAGGTCACACACTGGTAGGATCTCAGTCTATCATACCTGTTTCCATAGCCCTGAATTGAGCTATTGCTCTTAAATTATAAATCACTTTTCTGGATAGACAGAAAAAGAATTTCAAAAGAGATACTTACAAAAATACATCTTGATACTTCATGTGTCCATTTACCACTAGGTAAGCACCAAACCGGAAACAACCAGCATAGGTAAAGAACATCATTGCTTGTGAAAGGGCAAAACAAATGCCAAATACGTGTGCCTTCTTCACAGAGTTTCTGTATAGAAAGAATTCATATTTTCATCAATGTGCAGTCATACTGAAGCCCTAGTACACAAAAAACAATTGATTTCAATTGATACTGTTATGAATGGAAAGTTTGCATACGCTGAAACATTTACTAAAAACACATTTTCTCTCTCATAGGGCAATAAGTTCTTATTTATACTAGAACAACAAAGAGATGAAAGTCTTGGAGCAGTACCATCACCCCTGAGAATGGTTAGGAACAAATTGTGAGATATGGACTCATAACGCAGCAGCCTGAGAAAAAACCTAAGTAAGAACTTTTATGTCCTGCACTGTGCTCTAACCCCCCACTTATTATGGTTGATGTGTTAGTGGCACCCCTGCTTCTTTTCCATTATATCTATGTACATTTACTTTCATTTCCTTTCTTTTTCTCATAGATGTCTGAAAATGAAACATTCTGTTCTGGAACAAATAAAACTTTAATTGGTATAGTCAATTTAGTTGTTTGCTTTGACTTTTAAATTTTGATTTAGTCCAGATAGACTTATATTACTTTATTTTCAGCCCCAAAACAGTAAGTAATTATTCAAATGTTTTCAACCTTACCAACACTTTAAAAAATGGCTTAATCTAATATTCAATTTACATAAAAAAGTTTTAATTAAATATAAAAAACAAATCAGGTGGAAATTTAGATTAGACCACTTAGAAAGCTCACTTAAAACCAACATATTTCCAAACGAAGTGACATTGTAAAAGAAGATACCAATATTATAACAGAAAATTAATTAAATAAAATTTTTTAAAATGTTGACTGGTGGTGGTTGCATTTGTCAATAAAATATGCTAAATATTGACATTAATTCTGAGATAATTAAATTATACATGAAATCATACATACTACAAAAAAATCTATCTTTGTCAAAGTAATTATTTGCAATTTATTACAGATTTTTTTTGGCTTAGTTATTTTTATTATACCTGTATGGTACAATCAAATGTTCTCCATACATCGACTCAAATTTTCTTTCTCGGGTCAAGCCAACAACAGTTCTAATATTTTCTATTGCTTCTGTGGCAATCTGCAATAAAAAAAAATGTTTTAATCAAAAGTTAAGTATATTGCAATTCCTTATTCTAAATGAATAAAATATTCTGTTGGAATACAATTTTATATTTTATACTGGTTTTTCAAATCATAGACTGTTGATATAAAAATAAGCATTCTATATTTTTCTTCTCAGGACAATGAGATTTTCTTACAATGCTCAGAATTTTCTGATAGGGCCTCTTTAATGTTCTACAAATAAATGTTGAAAAACCATCAGACAGCAATAACAAATACAGAGAAGGTAGTCAACATGAAAAATGGCATATTAGCATTCAACTTCCAGTCAGCTGAGTTTGAGCTATAATCAAAATGTCCAGGTTATTTGGGTGCCTTAGAGCCCTAACTGAGATCTCAGCAGTAAATATTTGCTCTGATACCTTCTTTTATCTTGCAGATTCTTTAAAGTCATTTGTATACATAAATGTGCCAAGGGAGAATCAGATTAGACACTAAAAAAAAAATTCACTGTTAGGATGATTAGGCATTCAAATAGATTGCCCAGGGAGGTGGGGGAGTCACTGTCTCTGCAAGTGTTCAAGAGATGGATGTGGCACTTGGGGATATGGTTCAGGAGTCATTACGGTGGTGCTGGCTTGATGGTCGGACTTGATGACCACCTTGAAGGTCTCTTCCAACCTTGATGATTCTGTGAAAAGACTCTCAAGGCTTCAATGCATTTTGCTATCATATACATTTAATGTAATTTTAGTTTAACTAAGACCATAAAGTAAGGTTTTTAGTTATCTAAGTTCAGCAATTCTTTGCAGAAAGCAAATTTTCCAGGTGGAACACTATTTTTACTGAAAAAAACCCCACATTTTTAAAAAGATGAAAATTGAATAAAATGCCTATAGTCCAGTGCTTACTTAGGTGGCCTTGAGAAGGGAAACTCACATTACTATGGAAAGAAAATATTTCTTTAAGTTTTGAAAAAAATCACAAATATTTGTCATACCTATGCTAATTCTTCACAATATGCGGCATTAAGAAAGTCTTTAGTTTCTATTCCAAGAATTGTCAACTATTTTCTGTCACATCTTACAACAAAACAACATAAAATAAATGCTTATCCCTCAGACAGAAGGAGAAGAAATGTATGCAATTGAAAGGAAAGGAATGAAACTGCATGATCTTAGATAAATGATTTTCTTTTCATCAACTTTTAAAAACAGTAGGACATAGGAAGAGATTTTAGAAAAGTTTTACCTTGAAGAAAGCAATATCTGGGAAGTGATGAAATAGTTGTTCTGTCCCAAAAGGATTTTTGGAATGAAGCGACATTAAATGCCTTCATTTAATTTGCTAAACAAGAGTCTAGTCTTCTTGCTTTTCAGTTCCCATCTTTCTCTTCCACTCAAGAAACAAAGGAATGGCAAACAGAAACCAGAGGATATATACATATCATCACTGCAAACATTAATAAAATGAAGAAGGGGAGAGAAAAAAAGGAGCAGTGTAATAAACATAAAGATAGATGGCATGCCAAAAAAGGATGACAGGGAAAAAAAAAGGAAATGTCAAAATGAGGATGGTTGCAAAATAAAGAAAACAAAGACGTCTAGAAAAGGAATGAGAAAAGAGTATGCCTGAATTGTGTTTAGCACATTCTGATACTTAACAAGTACAAAAATATTAATTGGTTAATGACCTAAGTCTTCAATTGTTATTGAAGAGGCGTGATGCTCTGTAGGTCTACTGGTGTACTTGGCTGTCTTTGGACCTTACATATTGTGAAATGTTCTGTATTTAGAAGTCATACATCCACTCACAATGCTTTGGTAAATATGACAGCATACATTATACAGAAATAGATTAATTTCTCTAGACCCACCTTTCCTGCAGTTTCCAGCTCTTGTTTATCTTTCTTAGCATGCCCAGCCAACATCTTCATTTCAATCATTCCTGCCACTGCAATAATGGGCACAACAGCTAAAAGTAGCAGGGTCAGCTGCCAGCCATAAATTAATGATATAACAATTCCAGTCCCCAGGTTGGCTATGTTTTGGGCAATTAATGCTAGTCGGACACCAGTTGCCTGGAGAAAGAAAAAAGACATTTCTTACTAACACAACTGCATTTTAAATAAGAAAAACATTTTCATCCACAAAATTCCTGATTCTCAAAACACTGATTAGAAAGCCTGAATTCAGTTTTGCTGTTTTTCAAAAGGGGAGTTTCTTAAATGCTTTTGTAAAACTTAACTAGATTATATTTATTTCTTCTTTCCCCATATTCTGATTACTTAAATTTACTCTGCAATTTCTAAATTCTGCTCTTGAAATTAAACAAACTTTACCTTCATCATATACTCACATTTATGTCTAAACATTAAAATCTGTCATATTTTCTAGATCACAGAGCTAGCTTTACAAGTCATCATACAGAACCCAATGAAGAAGAAAACTAAATATTTAACTTTTCCTATGGAAATAAAGCCAAAGATACTTCAGAATTCTTCAGTTCAGAAAAAAACCCAGCACATAACTTCACGTAGCAGAAAAAATTTACTTAAGCATACACAAATAATTACATTCAGTGTACTTTAGCTTGATATTACAGACCCCTGAAAGAACACAACTTACTTTTAAAGAATCTCCAAAAAGTAACAGAGAAAAAGAAGTCAATTGCTCACTTTTTTAAAAAAATAAAAAATCTATACAACCAAAAAAATAGCAGGAGATCATAAACTGAATAAATTTAGTTGCATGTCTTTAGGTGAATAAGACATTTTTAAAAAGACTTCTTAGGTAAGAAATTTCCAATAAATTTATTTAATAATGAAGATCACAATACAGCATAATAGTAAACTTTAGAAAATGTTATTTGGAAATTAGTCCGTAAACATAAATTACTATAATTTCCATAAAGTGCATCAGTGCATTCTCTACCAGCTATTGTTTTATAGCTTATTTCAGTTGTCAAAATCAAGACTGTTATCCAGACAGTAAAAACCAAGCTGAAACTTCATTACATGTAAACCAAATATGAAAACTTCCAACCCAAAATTTTACTTACTCCTTTCACTTGAGAGGCATCATTAGCAAGTCTTGTAGTTAATGCTCCAGTGCTATTTTTAGGATTATCAAACCAGCCCATATCCTATAATAACAAAAATTATTATTAAGACCAGATTTTGGACATTTCAAATAAACTGCTAAGTAAATCTGGTATGTGGCAGTGCGTCACTTCTACATATTTAAATAAGTTTAATTCTGTCATTGCACATTGAATATATTTAGAAAGAAGTGTAAATTTGTGAATGATTTATGTATTCACTGCTGAGAAGGAAGGGGAGCTGCTGAGAGACTCCCAAAAGCAAAATTTACCCTCTCTCACTTCTGCTCCTTCACTGAATCTCCTTGGAGGAGAGGACTCTTTGGTCACACTCCTTCATGGTTGCAAAGCTGTTTGGGGAAGGGTTAAGAGTAAAGCATTTTCAGGTTAAAAATGAAATATTCCTTGTTTTGTTTCTTCCCATATTGAAGAGGCTTATTTGGAAGCTATGAGACAGCAACAAACCAACAACAACAAAAAAGCCCATACCCAACCAAACAAAAAACCAAACTGGTCTATCTGATCAAAATTAATTGTTGGGATCAGTTTATGATTTATTCACCACAAAACCAAATATCTGATTTAAACTGTCATGTAATATGCATTGAATGAAGTCCTGGTAATGTATTACAGGCATTTGTGACCTCAAATGTAAGATTGCCTTTTCATTATATTTTTAGTATGGCTGATCTATAAATCATAACTTTGCAGACTACACCAGTTTTCTGTCACATTGAAAATAGTCATGCTCATATGAATCAAATTCTGTGTCTATATGTAGCTTTATGTGCAAGACTTAGAACACCTAGAACAACTGTCATATTTTGTATTTCCAAATCTAAAATACTGATCCTGAAATCATGCAAAATTAAGGCAAATTTAGAATTACTTCAGAACATTACATTCTAAATATAATTAAAATATAAACTCTCTGAAAGTGGTTTTACTTTTCAATACACAATCTTATCATTGCATTAACAAACAACAATTACAGATTTGGGGGCTTGGACAGAGACTTCCAATGAATTTAAAAACCACGTCTGTACATATCACAATTTAAATCGGACATTTGAAGTAAGAGTTACAGTGGAAGTTGTGCTGCATTTCTTTAGGGGAGAAAGGGCACAAGGAAAGCAAAGCAGGCAAATGAACAGATAATGGGATACTGCTGGTACACATCAACTTATAACTTGGCTGTAAAACTAAGTCTTTGCAAGGAGTACAAAAAAAGCTCTTGTATTGATTTAAGACTCCTTCTAAGGACACTTTGCATAACCCCATGTAACTAGTCAAACTGGTTTCTAGACTGATTTAAACAATCTTCTCTGTATGATAGAGTGATGTAGAATATAGTTATTTTATACCACTACCATCAATGATTCTTTAAAACCCTGGAAATCAAAATATTTATTATCTTTACCTGTCTAAGCATTGCTTTAAATGCCATGAATCGAAGCCTCATTGTAAGAATTTCTCCAGCTTTGCCAAATGTGAAACCCTGTTTGAGAAAAAGTACAATGCTTAGTATAGTAGTACACTGTTTGTGTTTATTCAATAAATATTTTAGATAAATTGCCTCTACAATGTCAAAGTAAAAAATATTGCAGTCCTGTTTGCAGAAAGCAAATGTAAAACCAGGTTTAAAATACATAAATTCTAGTAGGTTCACAGTACAGACATTCAAATACTACTTCTGAAAATAAATATAGGGACCATAGCAATATCTGCCAGCACTGCTTCACCAGCATGCTTTAAGGAGAAGGTCACTAATCAACCCTTTGACTTAATTTGTCTGAGTCACCCTAAGTCAGATTTAAACAAGTTGCATTGATGTCATTCATTTTAGATTAAAGACTTTGTAAGGCAACCTGGGTTCATTGAAGTTAAATGCATCAGTCAAATTTAAAACATTATCTGTACATTTATAAACTGAGCAAACCTATCACAGCCCTGTACTACTTAGCCTTCTGTACTCAAGGCCTTTTTTGCTTGTGCAACAAGATGATTCCACAAACAAACCAGGTTTCTGCAAGAGACTGTTTAAGCTGCTGTCCCAAGTTATTATTTCACTCTGTGGGCTCATTTAAGAGATAAAACTATACCAATATGTTCCTAAATTATGAATTGGGCTATTGTTGGGGGTTGAATAATTTCTTTTATTTTCTGTGGAATTTTTNATCCAAAGACTGGGACTGAGCGATACTGTTCTGTTTTGTTGTCAGTTTTTATAGCTGTTGTTGTTGTTGCTGTTTACCTTGTTAGATATATTAGTAAAGAATTGTTATTCCTACCCCCATATTTCATGCCTGAAAGCGTCTGATTTCAAATTATAGTGATTAAAAGGGAGCGGATTACAGGGAAAGGGGCTCATCCCTCTCCTTGGCAAATACCTCTCTTAAACCGAGACAGCTATATATGAAAATATTTCATATGATTACTACTTTTTTTTTTTCCTTTTTAAGTGGCACTATTGTAGCAGGCAAAACCCTTAGTACTTCAGCAGGAGGGACTGAATATCAGTGTGATGAGTGTTACCTGACAAACCGGGACTGGGAGTCTTTGGAGACTCCCATAGTAGAAATATGGGATGTTCCCTTGGACAAGGAAAGGGTTGGGAAGTAAAAAATTGGAGAACCAAGGCAGGAGATTGATAGATTTTCAATTATTAACAGATTCAAATAGGAAGGCTTGAGGGTGAGAAGGGAGTGGTGAATGTAAGGGCTGGAGAGGTTGCCTGTTAGCTGGAAAAAGAGTGAGAAAATCTAGAGTTTTGTGCTGAGAATTGTCTGACTCATTTACAAGATGGGAATTTCAGAAGTTAAGTGGTCTGAATAGGTTCAGAAGACTTCTAAACACAAGCAGCTCTATGTCAAAAAAGCTTCAGCATAAGACATATCTAGAACCATAAATACAGGTTCTGGTTTGAGTTGGAGATGTATTATAAAGATGTAAATCTTTAGTATATTTCAGGTCTGGTTTCTAAAACAAGATGAACAATTATAATAAGGTTAAAATAATAAAACATACCTGAAAAAAGAAAGTAAAAAAGGAAACAATCCCAAGTACTAAAAACAGCAGTGAATATAAGTTGCTCTGTTTTCTTAAGATGTCCTTGTCACTCTCTGAAAAAATCTATAAAATAAAATTTGAAACAATGTTTTTATAAAATTAACTAACATTCTAAAATACTCTCACCTTTCTCAGTAACTTTTTTTGGTAGTCAATTGCATTCATATGAAATTTGAATGTTACAAAATATTTAAGGTATAAAAAGCATATTTCAGGTTGTAGCAAGATTTTTAGCATTTTGTAAATGTCATACAATTTTTCAGATTTTACCAAGAGTGCTTCATCCACTCTTCAACTTCAAAATGCAGTGATTGTCTTTAACCTAATGTTATTAGAAATAAATTTTGTGGGCTTACAGCTTTTTGCTTATTTTACTCCAACTTACCCCTATAATTTCAGAAAATATGACTGCAAATGCAGGTTGTAAACCTCCATTGATAATTGCACACAAGAGTCCAGCTACAAAGTATGGCCATTCAGTTTTGTTCAACTTCATAATTTTCAGAAATGAAGCTGGAGGTAATTCTTCAGCCTAAAGAACGTGAATTGCATTAGGACAAACGTGAAGGTATTTGAAAAAAAAACAGAGAAAAGGAGAGATTAATAATCAATTTCCTATTCCCACAAGCTATTCAGGGGAAGCAAAAATGTATAGTTAATAACATGAATAAATGATTGTATTTTTTTTTGTTATTCTAACACAACGAAGATCTGTATACTATATCTACAGCTCTTGTCCTTTTATATTAGTTTATCCATATAATTGTTGTTGGTGAATACTTTTGTATTGGTCAGTGATGACTGAACTACTCATTCTGGGAATGTTGCTGTGTGTAATCAATGGCTTGATTAATTCAAGTAATTGTTCATTACGTAATTTATAACAGCAAAATAATTGCTGTAAATATGAATGCCATCATATTTTTGGGAGGGGGGTTTGCAAGTTTTGTTGTAAGGGTTGTTATATTGGGCTAAATATTTTGTTTCTTATCCAAAAATGAATGTTTAATCTGTACAGACTATGTTGGTATGGTATGTAAATATATGTAAGTATATTTCTTTTAAAAGAAATTTATTTTCAATAATAAACTCATCATCTTTGTTGCAGGTTTTTAAATTACCATTTTATTTCAATTATCATTTATGTTGAGACTAAAAAAAACAAGTTATGAATATTATCAGTCAAAGGCTATTTAGTATTTAAAAATTCTCTTGTCTTCTTCATCCCTTTCAGATGCCTCTTCCTTTTTATACCTTTTATCGGAGGTATATGAAGGAGAGGAGAGGAGAGGAGAATGAATCTAACAAGCTTTGTTTAAAGGAATCAAGCTCTAACAGCTCAGCCAAGATACTTACAGGTGAAGCTTTTTCCTCATCAGGTCCATCATTTTGCTCTCCTGGCTTTTTCATGCTTCTCCGTGTTGATCGTCTTCTCAATCCTCTGGTTAAGGGTTCTTCAAATTCTAGTTCAGATCCACTGTTCTTGACACTACGTACATTTTCATAATTTTTTGGTGATGGAAGTACCTGCTCATTATTTTCTGATGATGGAACTTCAGCTTCTATTGCCTAAAAGTGGGAAGAACATGATGCTAAGATTAAATATGCATATATTACTTCAAACTTTCAAAACGATGAGGTAATCAAAGTAAAAGTAACTTTGTTTCAGTTGAAAGAGATATGGGGAAACAACATATAATGCCTTAAGGAAGTATGAAAATCTGTATAATATTTATCAGAGCTTTATCTTCAGAGCTTTAGTTATATATGAGTTTTGCATGTCACATAAAAATTCTTATAGTAAGTGGAGGACAGGGGACTGAGAGCAGCTGCTCTATTTTTTAATGAATTAAACAAAAAGTTTTAAATTGAGGGTAAACTCTTTGCACTCCTCTTAGGATATTTTAGAATGAGTTCTTGTGGGATATACAGTTTATTTATGAAGTGATAAAACATTATTGCCTTTACTGCAAAACACGCTTAACAATTCTTGTCTTTAAATGGAATAAGGAAGTTCAGCCTGAAAAAAGTCAAAAAAGAGATTTTGACTGAAAAATTAGAGCAGCCTGGAAAAGAGTCTTGCCCTTGTTGGTACTTTTGCTAATCTCTTGGAGAGAATGAATACATATCTACACACCCCTGAGGCATTTGACAGCAGCTGGATTCAAAGTTGCTTTCAACTTGTGTTTCTTTTTTACCAAAAATTTTTTATTTCTTATTGCTTTTTGCACTACGAATAAAAATATCTTTTTTTACTTGCTTTCAATTTTTTCTTTTTTTTTTATTGTTTTTTAATTTTCTTTCCATTTTTTATTTCCTTATTCTCCCCATATTCACATTTGTTTGGATACAAAGTTATTTTTAATCTAAGGCAATCAAATGCATTCTCATATGAATAAATATTTTAATTGGTCTGGCTAACTTCTCCAGTCTGACATACTGCAATGGCAGTTTCAGTTTCTTTAATGGACATAGTGGTTATGCAGTAAAACAAAGGCTACAATGAAAATCTGCTATAACCTAATGGTCACATGGAAGTATCTTGGTCTTCATTCAATAATTAATACATTTCAGAAATTTATTTTAATTTGCAATCTCTTTTCTTTCTGTTTATATAACTTAAAAACATGTTTTTGCTCTTGGCATAGCTGAATTCTTTTTCCTTCTATTCCAATTATTTTTTCTTTATAGAGTAATTCAGTATAAAAGATTACAACTAAACAGCTTTAAACATGCATGTTCTATTCCTCCAGTGTCAGGTATGGTATTTTACCTTTTATCAGGCTAAGAACAAGCAAACTACTGTACTTATCTGCTCTACATTTACTGCATAAAAGGAGAACATAAAATAATCTTTTAAATTTAAATACCTAGAGGATTAAAAATGTACTATCCTGGATTTAAACAGGTCTTGTACCAAAACTAGTGGTCTCTCTCAAATTATTACTCTCCTTTCAAAGTATATGGGTTTTTTGCTGTTATCAAAATATGCTGCAGAATTTCTCATACTTCTGCTAAAACAACTACAGGTGGGGAAAAAAAAAGAAAATGAGGCAACTCCTGGAGACAAGAGTACCTGCATGTTAACAAGTTTGTAGTAGATTCCCTTTCTCTCAAGCAATTTAGCATGATTCCCTTGCTCTTTGATGACTCCACCTTCGAACACAGCGATCAGATCTGCATTTCGGACTGTTGACAGTCGATGAGCTACCACGACCGTGGTGCGTCCTTCCCTTGCCTGAAAATAGCAATGTTTACTGTGAGTATTTATAAGTAAATGCAAAAGCTGTTCATCTTCAAAGCAGAGTTGAATAGGACCTAAAAGAAGCACTAAAATGGTTCACAGGAAAATAGAGCTTTCAAAAAAAATTAAAAAACATATTTCAATGAGTCCCTTAAAGCAGAAATATAATTTAAAGCTTGAAATTTAACATTAGCGATCATCTTTCACTGTGCCACATAAATACATCAAATTTTGATCAAAAATGTCTAAAAAACCCCTCAATATATAAAAGTTTAGATTATTACAAACAACAAAAATTTTTAATGCTAGAATTTTTTATATTTAGGCCCATAGTTACTCACTTAAACCTTAAAATCCATGGAGAATTTATACTCAGATACATAGAAAATATTTTAAACTAATTTTTAAAGATATCAGTGTTTTAGGCACTAAGTCATTGATAACTCAAGTGACTACAATAAAACCAAAATTCTGTACAATTTCATGTGAATTGTACTTCAACTAAGTACCTGTCTTTGGATATTTATAACTATAATGCACTTAATGTTTCAAACATCACAGCTTGTCATTTTAATTATGAGGCTGTTTTAAAGTGATCAAGAAAATTTCAGTTTAAATAATCAAATAATGATCCCAAGCAGTGGAATCCTCCTCAGTGATATCCCTCAAGAGGTCCATACTGGAACCCATACTATTCAGTATCTTCCTCACTGATACTGATAAATGGGATTGAGTGCACAGTCAGCAAGTTTACAGGTGACATCAAGCTGAGTGGTACAGTTTATTCACTTGAGACGAGGGATGGCATTCAGAAGGTCTCTGACAGGCCTGAGGAGAACCTCATGAAGCTCCACAAGGACAGGTGACTGACAGCAATAAGAATGGCAGTAAGACAGATAATGGACGAGGATGGTATTTACACAAGAAAATGTTGATTTAAGCTTAATGATGCAGAAAATATGATTCCATCTTCTAATTTGAAATAAGATTTCTCTCTGTAATACCTGCAAAAATTCTCTGTACAAAGAATATTTGCCAGATCAAAGTTTATGTTTTGTGTTTTTATGTGTCTCTATTTTCAACAAAAGTCCAGGAAAGAAGTAAATATTAGGCTCCTGCTTACATGCTTAATTTTAAAATACTACTGACCTTGTCCAGTGCTGCCTGCACAACTGATTCACTCTCTGTATCCAAAGCAGATGTTGCCTCGTCAAGCAGAAGAATTTTAGGATTGCGAACCAGAGCTCGGGCAATTGCTATTCTTTGCTTCTGTCCTCCACTGAGCTGTGCCCCTCGTTCTCCAACCACAGTTTCAAATTTCTACAAGACAAACACATGTATTGAAAACACAGTCCTTCCACTAAAGATGTCAGTAATGCCAGAAATGTCAGTAACAACTTCCCCTTTCTCTATAGGAATAAACGCCTACTTGGATAAAGCAGACCAATCATTTGTGTTCCTGGAATTCTAGTAATTCTTCAAATGACAGCCAAATCATTGCCTGAAGATATGAAATTAACATTATTCTCAAAAGTTATAAGGAAGCTCTGCATAGCTCTGCATATTCACAGGTCCAGGGATAGCTTCTTGCCTTAAGAAGCATTCCTTCTGAGGAACTGTTTGGCACAAAAAGGTTTAGAAGAAATTATTTCAGCAGGAGAGCTGATCTGCTTACATTGGGTAGCTTCATGATGAAATCATAAGCATTTGCCTCCTTGGTGGCTTTTTCAATCTCCTCCATGGTGACATTCTCACGGCCATAACGAATATTTTCCTCAATAGTAGTGGCAAAGAGCACAGGCTCCTGATTCACCACACCAATGACCTCCCGCAGATACCTCACGTTTAAGGTCTTAATATCCTGCCCATCAATGGTAACCTAAACAACAGAGAGCAGACAAAAACTGTTTACTAAATGTTTTGATCAAAGAACCTCTCTCTCCATGCCAGCATGTGCCATTTTAGGGGAGACTTCGCCTTGTCATTGGAAAGTTGACAAGAGCAGTGAGGCTGGAACTAGGCTTTCAATCTATGTGACATGAAGAGCAGTCATCTCACTTGAGGTGTCTTACCGCGCCTTCCTTGGGATCATAAAATCTCTGGATGAGCTGAACAGTTGTACTTTTCCCACAGCCACTGCCACCAACCAGGGCCACTGTCTGGCCAGAATTAATCTTGAGATTCAAGCCCTTTAGTATCTGTCCACATAAGAAGGTTGGTCAAAAAACGTAACAGTTATTTAGATTAACATAACAATATTTAGAATGTCAAGGTAAATTTGAAAGACTAGAATAAAATAACCTTCATATTTTTAGCAGAATCTGGTAAAAAAAAGTTCTAAACATGTGGGTTTAAATTTTGGGTAATTCATAATTTCAGCTTAATTTTCCTTATCATTATATCTCAAGTGGTTCAGTATCAATGTATTGTACAACACATTTCACAATTACCTGTCTCATGAACCAGTTCATATGATAAAATACTACTACTACTACTCACAACTGAAGTGTAATATAGATACAATATGATGTAAAGTTTCTGTATTATGTTGCTTCACCTTTTTTTTTAATGCATCATGCAGATTACAGTGAAGCTATGTAAAAGTCATGAGAAAAGCTAAATGTGTTTCATTTCTGCCTATCAAAACCAAGAAAGGTCACTTTATCAAGGTCAGTGATTTTCCTTCAAAGTAAGGAAGGAAATATTTATATAGTGCAAAGACACTCTCCATGGAAATATTTTCAGGAATCATTCATATCTCATCTATCATCACTGCATTAAGATTCTGAATATATGACAGTGCTTTAAAAAGGAAACTTATTATCTGTCTAGACAAATACAGATCTCTATTCCATATACAACAAGTCCTTGTTGGAGCTTTTTGGGTTTTTTTTCTGGTTCGGACACAGTCATAACAGAGCTGCATTGCAATTACTTTAAAACTTACTATCTCTAATAACTACAATATAATTATATATTGTATATATATACTATATACTATATATCTAATTAC
>VXBI01013800.1:597723-635515 GCA_013397375.1 Toxostoma redivivum
AAAACTTTTCCATTAAGCTTTTGTGTGAATTTAGTTCCTGTCTTTAAAAAGAAGGGTCTCTTACCATCAAAAGAAGTTTTGAAATGATAGTGAGGGCAAAGCTACTCACATTGTCTATTATATTAAAGATGGTATAGGCAGCTCCTCTTGCACTAGCAAATGCCTCTATGCTTGGAGCAGTCTGTCCAATACTGAAAGCTCCAATCAATACAGAGAAAAAGACCTGAAAGAAATGTTTACAAAAGCATATGTTGATTCATATTTAAGCAGAAAATGTCATTTATTTATTTATTTATTTAGATTTTTTGTGTAAGGAGGTTCCATGTTTGTTCATGGAAGTTTAAGGAATCTAGAATTAAAGCAAAACTGAAAAGGTTTCTCTTAAGCAGAGAAAAACATAAAGAAAAGGGCTTTTTAAGGTTCAGATGAGAACTGAGGTGCTGTACAACATTAATTTTGCAAACATCTTGAGTAAAAGTGAAAAAGTGACTAAGACTTGTAAAATCTATGACAAAAAATTTAGAATTGCACTTGATGTCTCAGGATTTATTGTACTAATTCATTCTTTGGCCAAAGACCAGGAAGTGTATTACATATCTTCCAACAGAACAAAACCAGATACGCAAAACACTATTACACATAATTCTGCATTCAAAGAGACAGTGAAATAGAAGCATAGAAACCCAAATTCTTCATCACAAAGTAATAAAGGATCCCCTGCTTCAGTGAAAGAGAGTGAAGTGCAAGGAAACAAGAAATAGCAGAAGAAAAAAATTAACAATTTTCTCAGAATAGCACAGTTTATTGCTTTCAGTTAGTATCAAAACATTAGCAATTAAATCACACTGCTCAGAGGTCATAACAGCTATAGTAGTCAGAGGAAAGTCCACCACACCCATCATCTTGAACAGGGGTTATTCACAGATTTTACACGACAACACATCATTCATGTTATAAAAACATCGTTCAGTGAACTTCAACATAGACAATTTGCAATGGAATCTTCTAATACTTTGAACAGAATAAATTACACTTAAGGTCATGAACTTCACTGAGAGGTTACATGTGCCAACCTGTACAAAAAGTTCAAAACAGCCTAAAACACATATAAGTGACATTTTTCACAAACTTCAGTGATTCGTGAATGAAACAGGTAGTTAAAAAAGAAAATATAATTGTGTGCATATGGTCACCTGGCCAGGTTTCATTATGGTTGACAAAATCGTTCTTCTTACCCTGTTTATTTCATGTTTCATACAAAATTAGAATGGTTTCCACATCAAGAGAAGAATTTAAGTTATGACTTAAGTGTTATGGTTTTCTTCCTTCAGTTAGATGGCGACATATTTCCTAGTCACAAGTATATTTTTATTCCCCTCAATTTCTAAAAATACGAAGAAGAGATTCCAAGCTCTCACGGTGCAAAACATAAGCAAAACATTAAGAAAATTATCTACTTTGACTGCTCAACAGCTAAAAAAGTATTTGTTTCTGCATCCTGAAAATATATTTATCCCTCTGAAAGTAAATAGCAATTACAAAGGGTACTGAACTTCAGTTTTTGATTGAACTGCTTCTATATCAGTCTGATCTTATGAAAATCAGAAAATATATAGGAATAGTTGAAAATCATATATGTTTTATTTGGGTTCATATAGATTTTGAGATCCTGTAGAAACAACATGAGAATGTTGTGGTGAGAATCTTTTTGATAAGAAGGGATGCTACTTTGCCAGTTTTGGGACATAACTCTCATTACAGTCAAATAAATTCCCATTACACACTTTAATGTTTGTTCTTTGTTATTTCTCACTGTTACTGAGAATTTACTCATTAATACTTACTGTAAGAACTTTGCCAATAGTGTAATCATCAGTTAAGACCAAAGTAGTTCCATACCAGAATGCCAGTGCATATGATGCATATATCAGTAAGAAAGCAGCACCCATAGAAATATTAGCTGTAATAGCCTTTCTTATTCCAATCCGTTTAGCATCTTCTAAATTTTTATGATATCTGGAAGAAAGATAGAAGTTCAAAATAGACTCACACTTGTACCACAACAGACAATACAAAAATTCTGTGCATGGATTAAAAAAAGAATGTTTACAAAGTACAGCAGTTAAGTACCTAAAATATCTAAGCCCAAGACTGTATAAAAGTCAGGCATGGACTTTCTAAGGTAACCCCTAAAAATGCCAACAGTAGTCAACTACAGAAATAAAAGGGCATTGCAGGTCAGGAACTGGCATTTAAATTGCTTAAATAACCTGCAGATCAGTGAACTTTGATTGTGAACCACTCAAGATAAAAGGTTAAAGTATATCACAAGATCTTTATTTTACAGTATAGTGGAAGCTGAGATACTGTTCATTAGCACCTTCACAACTACTGAATAATCAGATTAGATTACCAAGGATATCATCATCTCTTCACAGAGCAGAGTCTTCTTTTGTCTAAAGCTCTCATAGTAAGATATTTGAAGTAGTTTGCGTACCTTTTAATGCAGAGACAATTTATCAACTCTAGAAGAATAACTAATTGTCTTTCAACATGTAGCAAACCTTATAACAGTCTTTAACAATCTCTCATTAACTAAAAATGCAGAAAGCACAAGAATTTCGACAGAAAATATACAAGAAAATCTCAAACCATTTGA
The DNA here is from genome assembly GCA_013397375.1 of Toxostoma redivivum. Lineage (NCBI taxonomy): Eukaryota > Metazoa > Chordata > Aves > Passeriformes > Mimidae > Toxostoma > Toxostoma redivivum. The sequence continues at coordinate 600,383 of VXBI01013800.1, forward strand.
AATTAGTATTTTAAAAATCCACTGATGAAAGCAAATATTGCTCTTACCTTTTAATCTCTTTTTCCTGTCCTCCAAAAGCTATTACAGTACGGATTGCTCCCAGAACTTCTTCTGCAACAGCTCCTGCTTTTGCATATGCAGCTTGTTCTTTATCAGTGAAAGCAGAGAGAACCTAATACAGAATCAAATATTTTGACGTAAACAAAACCAGAATAAGCTCAAGCACTCATAGCGGCTTTTATCACAGTTAGTCTCTTCCAATATGAAGCCCTTGGACTATATTAGGCATGGGTGCAGAATGCCCAATATCCAGATTCTTAAGTATCCTGTGAATTCAATCAAGTGATTCCACATTACACATTGTAATCAACTAAGGGCTGGACTTTCCACTCTGCTTCCACCCAGTGAAAGAGATAAGAAGAGTAGTAGCTGGTGTGGTTCTCCCCAGGTTCTCCCCTCCTTAGCTCATTCTCATCCCTGGCTACCTTAGCCAGAGGGTCCTACAGCTTAGACTGTGAAGACATAGCCACAGTCTGTGAAGACTCAGCCAGCTGACATACATGGCACCTATGTCTCTAATCCTACCTCTTCTGCAATATACTCACTCAAGACAGTAAAAGCTTTCATGGTCTTTGAAATACAAGGGAAAGAAAATAACATAAAAATCGGAAGACTTTAAAAATGTAAGTCACTCTAGTCCCATGGAAATTTGGTCCTTCTCTCATCTAGGTCTGTACAGAATTTCTTACCAAATCTGTTAACAACTATGAAAAAAACCTCTGTGTCTGAGACAAAGGTTTTTTCTAATTTATTCTCTTATTTTCCAGGAGGTGCATTTATTCCTTTCAAGAGAAAAAGTACTTATACAGATGCAAGTTAAAGAATTAAAGGTGTGGATTCTACACATATATCTTGCTTCCTCCTCTATGTGCTATATGAGCCGAAATAGCTTCAAATTAAACAAGTCTGCCTAATCTATGGGAACCATAATATTCAAATTACATAGAATTATTGAAATGTAGAATGACCTTGGAAGGGATCTTATCAAAGATATCTAGTTCCAACTGCTCTGCCATGGGCAGGGACACCTTCCACTAGAACAGGATGCTCAGAGCCCCATCTGACTTGGCCTTGAGTGTGAGGGTACTGATACACAGTTCATGCAAGAGCTTATGTACAGGAGTGTTATCTAAAGCTATAGTTGCTCTAAGCAACACATTCTAATACTAAGACTTACAGATATGTAGATTTATTTCATTATCTGATAGATAGATATTAGATTAATAGATTAATTATCTATTAATATAAAACTTGATACTGTATGTATGTTAACTTACCTTTGCCCAGAGGGCTGCTGAAAGTCCCAGGACAGGACTAACTGCTAGTATTACAAGGGTTAATTTCCATCCTCTTATGAGACCAACAATAAATCCTGTCACAAATGTTGTCAGAGATTGAACAAGCAATCCAACCTTGTCACCTATTCCTTCATTAATCTTGGAGACATCACTGAAAAAGAAATTACATACAGAGAGGAAGAAAAATGCAGAAAGCACAAGGAAGGTTTCCAGTTTTGTTACATGTGGAAGACAATCTTTATTATTCAGTTACTGCTCCCAATAACAGTTTTCTTCAAGGTAAAGCATTATGTAGTGTGGCCAAGGAAAATTCCATATTTCATATTTCTTGTGAAACTGTAATGCTAAGAACCTGCTTTTGTCTGAAAAAGTTGAAATTCTTTCTGTAGTGCAAAACTACTCTCACTTTCTTAATTCCGAATTTTTGATCTCTTTGGTACTTGTGGGCTATTTGAAAATAAAATATTAAGGCTTTCATGTAGGCAACGTTATGCAGTTAAAGCTGTTCACATTGCTGGGCTGAATCAGTCCTCAGTGTGCCCAGAAATGAACTGTTTTCTCTTTGTGGGGGTAATACCATAGGCTGGGCTTTAGTAATCCTTGGAGTTTAAGGGAACTTAACAAAATGCTTTCCTGATATCTTTGTGACAGTCCTGTATCAGAAGTAGTAGAAATTCAGACCCTGAGACTCTCCAAGAGGAGATTAGAAAACTTAGTTTCACATAGAAATAATTTAATTTAAAAACAAAAATTTTCTAAGTCCTACATGTTTAACAAGACAAAATAACATTGGGAAAGGTATAGTGTACTTACTCTAGAAGACGAGTGTTAAGTTCTCCCACATCATTCACATCAAACCATCCAATTTCCTGTCTCATAATTGCATGAAAAAATTTTTCTCTAATTTTTTTTATTTGCCGACCTGCTGCTAAGGTCCAGAATGAAGTTTGAACGTAAGCAGCAACAAGAACACCAGCTGCTATTCCAGAATAGTAGTATGCATATCTGTAAGGAAAAAAAACAGAAAGATTCTCTAAAATCAGGTTAAAATTGGTTTACTTACCTTGCTAGTATGAATTTAGCATGAAGCTTACTTTTTTCTGTTTGAAAAATTAGGGTTTATATACTTACACTAGGACTTACACTTCACTGTAAAACTTGCTGAGTTTTCCATGAATAGCATTTAATGTCAGAATTACCATTTAAAAAAAATAGTAGATGTTTTCTCATAAGATTTTTTTAGAACTGTATTTCTGATACAATACCCTTTTCACTTAAATGTGTCACATCAAAAAACTGCCTAGCGTTAGACACACATAGACCAAATCACATATATCTATATTATACACACATTTAAATCAAAACATGCCTATGTAAATAAATAAATAAATAAATAAACATATTTGTGGATGTAGTAAATATTTCCTGATTTGAGAATACAGCATTATTATATGCACGTCTACTGAAAGCAAATGGCATTAGAACAGAATTTTTTGGGGTCTTTTATTCATAACTAATATTTTATTTTTACATAAATTACTTAACACCTGTGCTATGAGCAGGGTGTCAAATCCAAGCCATGAGTATGTGAACCATGATAATTCTCAAACTGGAAGTCACAGCTTTAAACTGTTTAAAAAGAATAAAATCAATTTTGATCTGACGAAGAATTGACATCAGAATCAGTTATAATTGAACTTACACCAGAACTGAATAAAAAAAAGTGTAACTTAGTGGATTTAATTTGTAAAACAAAACCAAAATCAATGAAAATATTATATGATGTATATTACCTGTAATTATAGGAATAATGTATCTATATAAAAGTAAACCATTAGCAAAAAAGCTTGACTCATGACCTTTTCTGAACTCTTGTGACCTTCACTCTTTCACTAAGTTATGCATACTGATTTTATAGAACTTCAACATGAAACTTGGCAGGAGCATATTGCAGGAATCTGTGTGTAAATGCTCTGCTCTAAGAGAGAATGGCTTTACAAATTAAACTTCTCAAATTATATTCCAATTTTTCTTGAGGCTATAATATCATACAGTTTAGTTAGGGACTTTGAAACTATACTCATTATGGAATTCACTTAATCAAAACTGTTTAATAAAATCAGGTTAATACCTAACAGAATGCTGGTTAGTTGAATATAGACCTCAATCACATTCGGCTCGATCAAAACTCCACAAAGACTCTCAAACTAAACCCAAGAACATAGATTCTAAATTCAGCAGTAATTACTTTAGACAATTACTTTATGATGCCACATCACTTCAAAGAATTGATTTATGCTTGGACTTTGTTTACTGACAAATCATATCCAAAGGATTCATATCTTCACCAGATTCCATGCTGATTAAATCTATTCTGTAAATTCACTGCTGCAATTTATCAGAACGTAAATGCACATTGAATTAAAAGAACATAATAGTTATTTTTCTTGTGAGAAATAGTTGGAGTTTAGGCAAACTGTTTGAGTAACAGTTCAGCACTTGAACACACCTGTGTGAGAACTCTGCCCTTGCAAACAGTTTCTATCATTATTTACCTGTTGGCCAACGTTCCTAGAGAAACAAGGAGTCGGTTCAAAGAGCTCTGTCACACCAATGAAAATGCCAGCTCAAGGCTTTAGCTAGAAACTTTGGGAAAGAACACCTATTCCTGTGCTGCTAGTCATACATTTATCAGTAAACAATTTGTTTCTAAAGAGAAACTAGGGCTGCTTTTTATTCTTGTTTGTACTTTCAGAGTTAATTTGTGGCGGTTTGACCCCAGTTGGACTCCAGGTACCCACTGAGGACACTACCACTTCCCTTCCTCAGCTAGATTTTTCAGAGAAAAGTATAATTCAAAGCTCATAGGTCAAGAGAAGGACAGGGAGAAATCACTCACCAATTCAATAATTGGCAGAAAAAAATTCTATAATTTCATAGTAATTTTTAGTAACTATTTTTAAAGTTCTTTTAGAATAAACATGAGACAGACACTGAAAATGTGCAGCTAGGTATCACATATTTACTAAACATAGAACAACTAGTGTAACTTCACCCATGCATGCACTATTTAGTTCGCAATTCTGCCTTCAAATTTGTTTTCAAATCAGTGGGAACAAGTATATTCCACTGGAGGTTTGTAGGCACTATTTACATTCATGTCAGAGACTGACAGAAATGTTGCAGGAGCAAGAAACTCTCCTATAAAGCATAATTGCCAATTCCATGTCAATTCATTCTCATTACATTCAAGTTCTTCATTTCTAAGAAACAGCCTTCTCCTAACTTGTTCATTTATTTTATGGTAAAGAGTTGTTTGGGTATGTTTTGGTTTGGGGTTTTTGTGTGTAAATAGTCGTGTTGTTTTTTTTTTTTTAATTGCAAAAATTAACTACTGAATCTAAATAAGATTACAGTCCACTTTTACCCAAAATTATAATGCACTTTGATATAAAACAGCAAGAGTTACTACAGAAAATGCCTTTTATCCTCCTCTTCAAAAAAGAAAATTGCCTTGAAGAGCACAGCAGACATATTTCAATATCTAATGAGGAACAGAGTTAAACCTGAAGAAAAGAACCTGAAGTGGTACAAGAAACACACAAACTTTACACATCCTGCATAAACCAAGTGTATGGATCATGGTTAATAAAGCCTCTTAACAAAATCCATTTATTAGCAGCTTATGTTTCATCTTATTTGATCTTTTCTTTATGGAGATCTTTTCTTTTTGTAGCAGAAGCACCTACTGGCTATTGTCTTCTGCTGTTTCCAGCTCTAGAATGCCAGATTTAAGGTAGCATATAATCTAAATCTGCATTTTCTACAGTGTAAGTAATTTCACAGAATTGCAGAATTGTTTAGTTTGGTAGAGACCCTTACAATATTAGAATCCAAGCATTAACTCAGCACTGTCAAGTCCATCACCAAAACATGTCCCTTAGTCTCACATCCACAAATCTTTTAAATGCCTCCAGGGATGGTCACTCAACCACTTCCCCAGACATCTTGTTCCAATGTTCAGCATCCTTATATGAAGATATTTTTTCTAACACCCAACCTTCCCTGGCACAACTTGAGGCCATTTCCTTTTGTCCTGTTGCTTATTAACTGGGAGAAGAGACCAAACCCCATCTTGCTACAATCTCCTTTCAGGTACTTGTAGAGAGTTATTTAACTGAACTTGATGCTTTGGCAGCAAAGTGGGTACTATCTTACAATTCAACTGTTTTTTGCAAGTGAATCACCATAGCTCAAAGTATCGACAGATGATAATCAATATAATATTTTATCATAAAAATTACTCTTTACAAATTCAGAGCAAGAGAAGAAAGAAGGAAGGCAATGCAGATTTCACTGGGATACAGAACACCCCTAAAATGTGTCAGGTTGGGTCAGAGCTTGAGATTACAGAGAAATTGCTTGGAATAGCTGTAAATGTTCAAGAATCTTCCCAGGGCCTCAAATAATCCCTTGTGCCAATCTTTAGTTACATATATTATTAAATCATTGCTTTTGTGTTGATTAAAGTGTGCAATACATCCTTGGGAGAAGAATGGTTTGACTAGAAATGTGTGACTACATTAAAAAAAAAAGAGGAAATACCAATTTTTAATTACCTTGTCATATCTTTTTCCAGCTTGTTAAGCACCTCTGAAGTGATATTCTGTGAAATATCTCCTTAGAAAGGAAGAGAAGATTAAATACTTTTAATAGGGCAAGATTTAAAAAATTTGTTTTCCTGCACACCGTTCAGTATATCTGGAGCTGCTACATCTCCTTTTGAATCAAGCTGATTTGGAAGAAAGGAGGAAATTTTAATGCACATGAATGAAGGTTACTAATACAGGGTTAGTCATAACTCCACTGACTACAAAACTACATCACTGTAATTCAAGATAAAAAGTCTTCCTGAGCATACAGACATGGAAGAACAGAATTGGTTTGGGTTGGAAAGAACCTTAAGGGGTCCATCCAGTTCTATCCCCGCTACCATGAACAAGGATACTATCCACTAGACCAGGTTGCTCAGGGCCCCATCCAAGCTGGCCTTGAACACTTCCAGGGATCAGGTATCCATAACATCTCTGGAAAACTTGTTCCAGTCTCTCATCACAATCATAGAAAGGAATTTCTTCCTGATATCTCATTTAAATAGTCCCTCTTTCTGTTTAAAGCCATTACCCCTCATCCAATTACTACAGGCCTCCTGGTGTTTCCACCTGACTTCTTCTTTGTTGGAGAGCATTGCTCCTGAGCTTGGAGGAGGTCACCCTTGAATATCAACCAGCTTTCTTGGGCCCCTCTTCCCTCCAAGGCTTTATCCCATGGTACTCTATCAAGCAGGTCCTTGAAGAGGTCCAAGTCTGCTCTACTGAGGTTCTAGATACTGATCTTGCTGTCCTCCCTCCTTGCTGCTCTTAAACTCCACCATTTCATGGTTGCTGCAGCCCAGTCTGCCCTTGAGATTCACATTCCACACCAGTCCCTCCTTTTTAGAAAGATCAAGGTCCAGCATAGCACCTCTCCTCACTGGCTCCTCTATCATTTGAAGAAGTTATCATCAACACAGCCCAGGAACCTCCTGGATTGGCCAGTGGTGTTGTTCCTCCAGCAGTTATTGAGGAAGTTGCAGACCCCCATGAGGACCAGGGCTTGTGAACGCAAGGCTGCTCCAATCTGTCTATAGAGGAACCTCATCTGCTCAATCTTCCTGGACAGGCAGCCTTTAGGAGACCCCCACTACAATGTCACCCCAACCATAGTGTATCTCTATTACTATGAGCATGAGCTACTCATTTGCATCATAGCATAGCATTGTGGTTTCTGATATCAGTATCTCCTGTCAAGATGCATGAATCTTCCTTTCACTTTTTAAAATATGAGCCATTGTTCTTGTCATAGCAGATAATTTCTTACCTGTAAAATTTCTGTCTCCAGAAGCAACAAAACTATCAGTCATATCACCAAAAATTATCATCGCAATAGGAAGACTGCTCCCATGGGCTATTGCCAGCAGAGTGCCTAGTATCATTAATAATTTATCTGACCAGCTGGAGTATCGAAACTGTGAGTGAGAAGAGAAATTCATTCTAACTGTTGTATTAGAATGCTAACACAATTCTGTGTCTACAGAGTCAAGAAAGTAAAGAAAATGCCATCAATTATACTCCTGCTGTTGCAAAACTACAACTTTATCTCCTTAGAAATACAGTTTAAAAACAATTTAAATGTACAGGAATAAATCCTTTCTATATAAGTGCTTTTATACTATAAACTATCAAAACCAGAGAGATGTGCTATTTTAATGCACTAGTATCTGCAAATGGATAAGAAAGGCCATAGGAAAACAAGCCATAAAAAATTCACAGTTTTTAATTTTGCCATTTAAAGTTCAAATTATAAGAAGTTTTAATGATAACTAAGACAATAATTGTTTTTACTGTAAATTCATTATTATGCCATTAGAAAAAGTGTTCCTAATGTACTATAGACATCCTAAAAATGTATTGAAATCTTAAATCCTCTTACCATTGAACTTAATAAAGTTTGAGCTTATCTATTACAAATTCATTGGCTTTATTCTGTACTGTAAAATACTAAGGTTACTGATGTAAATTATAGTTGTGTGATGTAATTATACAAATGTAAACTGATACAGCAAAGCAAAGCAATTGGACACTGGCCACCATCATGTACTGTAGTTTTATGTCTTATTTGCAGTGTCATTGCTGTGTATTACACACACTAAACCTACAAAATATAAAATATTTCAGTATGACTAAAAGAAAAGAAGGATTTACTTGATTAAATATTAAAAGGTTATCTTTAAAAAAAAATGCAGAAAATTTTAAAGAATTTGGAACTTTTTGCACACAATTCTTAATTTTGATTTTCATCAGTGGCATGGAATTGCCCTGTACTGCTGACTCAGGTGATTGAATACTCATGGGGATAATTAGTGTGATTAGTACCTAACTCTGGTAATTTAGAGGACAAGACCACACTCATTGTAGGTATATGGCCACCTTCTCATTGTGTCAGAAGAAATGACTGAACATGGAAATTCGTATCTTTCACAAACAAATGTCTGGTATGGGTGTGTTTAGGATGATAAATTACTAAGGGAACACTCCTAAGAATCCTCATCTGTAACAAGACAGCTTCTTTAGTATAACTATATCCACAAAAAGAACTGCTTGATTTCTATCCTATAGCAAATAATCTGTAGAATGAACATATTTGATAGAGACGCCATCACATATGCAGGATACTAACATAATTGTAACCATTTTTGATTGCACTTTGAAATGTGCCATTGTGTACATATACATACACACATATAGAGACAATAAACCTTACCAGAGTAAATGGGCTGACCATCTTAGGTTTTTCCCCTTTCTTCTGCTTCTTCTTTTCCTTGCTAAAAAAGTGTGGTAGTTTTAGTGAATTTAAAAATGGACCACATTTTACAGAAATGCAAATTCAACATATTAATGAAGTTCAATTATATTATAATTATGAAATCATTTTACAGAAAACAATTGTGTAAAATGACCATAATTGATTGAGCATTCTTGAGATATTTCTATTTAAATCTTCAGTAATATAAGTAGTATCACCTCCTAACTTCTGTAGATTTAAGTCATGTTCTTCCCAGTTCACCCCTTCAAGAATGAAACAATAGCAATGGGGTTGGTGGTTCCACTATCTGGTCAGGGAAGTTGTGAACTGTACATATTTCAAAACAGAAGAGAGGAAAGCTCTCCTACATAGCATAATGTTAAAAATATTAAGATAATTTTTAGCAGATGACATAAATGTATCCAATAGTTCCATTCCAACATAATTTCTGTCATACTTTAGAATTGTTTTTCTAGTCGATACTGTGGACACTTAGTCCTTAAAAGGAAAAAATAAATAGTCCTTTTGCATGAAATAAATGTGCCAATCAATGCTACTCTTATGTTGATACAAACCTTTCTCTTACTAGGTTTTCCTAGCAAAATATGGTAAATAAGATTTAAAATACGAAATTCAATAAAATATAAACCAAAGTAATAAAGTCTAATAAGCTTCAATACAGAATGTTCACTATATTTAAGAATACTTACTCTTTGTCTTCAGATTCATGATCCTGGCTGGATGCAGCAATCTCATGACTATTTCCATCGGCAGTATACTTCTTTTCATCTTCAGAATGCATTTTAAATTTATTGAAGATAGTTTCCTGTAAAATAATATTTTACTGAGAAATACACAATCTTAAGCTGATGACAGAAATCTCAACAATCATTTGTTTGAAAAAAAAAGATGGATACTTACTACAATCAGTAGTAAGTATCATCATATATTATAAAAGTGTAAGCATATTGAAAGAAGTGCAGAAGTTTGGAGTTTCCTTACAAACATTTATATTCTGCATTTATCCATTTGATAACTCTGTCATTCATTTAATTTCATTGAACAATATAAGAATAACATTTTCTGCAATTCAGCACAGATATATAAAATAAATGAAAAATTAAATGTTTATTTAAAAGAATATGTGGTTAATTGGATTTTGTTTTAGTTATCAGTGAATTTATAAAATATCTCCAATTTAAAAAACAAAAACTGACATACCGTGAAACGATGTTCCCAGTTTGTGTCTGCTCCTCTGAAAAATTATTCAAACCTGAGCTGAATTAATATGGTTAAGGATATGCACCATGATTGGACTTTGCTCCTCTTATGTAACGCAGACATCAACAAATAGCATTCTCTTGGATTTTTTCCCACTCCAATAGCCTCATTTATCTTAGATAGTAAAGTGTATGCACTTTGGACTGTACCTCCCTTTTCCTAAAGGGAGTAATATTAGTCCTTGAATGCATGCAAAATTCATTGTCACCTGGGGAAAAAAAGCCTGAATATTTTATTCTTTCACCAGAAAGAGTTCCCTGTTATAGGTATTGTAGTTTTAATTTCTCTTCTAAAATGGAAAGGAAATCCTCTTTACCTTATTAGAGATGTTGCTGAATGTTCGAAGTAACTGTTGCACTTAAGGATGAATCCATTCTTGAATAAACAGTGAGAATGAAACCAGGTAACATCAAAACATGGTTTTAATCTCTTACTTCCTTTCCCATCTTCTAAATCTAATCCAGGAAAACATTACTCATCTAGCATGAAATTAAAAAAAAATTATTTTACTATAATGCATATAGTTCCTCATTTGAGTAACTGCAGATCAGCATGATGAGTTTTAGACTCGGTTTTGAAGTGTTTTGGCTCTGGTCAGCAGTAATTTGCCTAATTAGTATTTTGAATTTATGTTCATACTCTAAATTGTTTGAAATGGGCCATTTGTTTTATTGTGGAATGTATTGTTTTTATCAATATCTGTAGGCATTACTTTAATGAAAATAACAAATATTTAAAATATTTAAATAAATTAGTTGCACTTCAGAACTCTTATTTCAATGTATGTACTAAAGTAGACATGTTCAACACTTTTACAGAAGTAAAAGTTACAAAAAATTAAATAAAAAACTAGTCCTAGAAGACAAGTAGCTTTATAAGAATTTTTCTGTAGGTCTTCTATCACTTTACTCACACAAAATTTACTTAATCTGATAATTACCCAGAAGAAATTATTTTTGTTCCTTTTGTTCCTTTTTGTCAGGCCTATAATTTCAAAATGTTAGTGAAATGGTATTTTTATAATGTTTTGGAATAGAGATAGTCTTATAAGATTGAGGATTACTTTAGAAAGGGTAGTTTAGCATTGCCAGTCAAGCAGAATATAAAGAGTTAATAAGTATTATATGTAATAAGTATTATATGTTTATCTAAAGTCATTGTGATATATTTATATAGAAATCTATCCACAGCAGTTACTGGGACTACTGGATTTTAACTTGTGTGCCTAAATGCTTCCCTGGATTTGATCTTAATGGACTGGTCCAATTATTTTGGTGGGAACCAAAAAAAACTAAAGTAAGAATCTTTAAAGAAAAGTCAATTGATTAAAAAAAAATAAAGGAATAGTATATGCAGTGCTTGCACAACTGTTTTGCCTTAAACAGAAAATAGAGAGAACTATGAGATCTCACAGAATGTTCTGTTATCTCATTGCAATGTCTCAATGCTATTGCAGTGCAATCATGATAAGAAACGGAAATAGAAATAAAACAGAACAGCAATTTTTACCAGAGTTTCTCTTGCCTGCATACAGTAATGCAAAGAAAATTAAAGACATCTGGTTTTATCACACTAGGAGCTGAAGCAACTAAATAGATATTAAAAAGTGGGAAAATTGGGGAAGTACAGTATTTTACATCTATGTAATAAAATACAAAATTCTATAACTTCTCTATAGCTTCTGTAGTTTGTTCAGTCACACATAGCTCCACAATTATAGGGAATTTGAAATCAGAGATCACTAAATCTTTCTTCTAATATCTTGCATCTTAACTGATGATTTGAATGAGAATATATAATTTCTGCCTGAAGAGATTAAATCTGTAAAATAAGCCAACAGAATAATCTGAGGCATCACCATGGCACATTACCTGAGTATATAAAAACCATGTAGGTGAACAAGCTACTTCACAACCAAAGATGTACAAAACCATCTAGAAACAATGTAGGTGCCAGTCAATCCAATCTGAGGAGAAACACTTTCTCCTCCAAAGTCTGGTGACTAGTTTTGCCCTAAATACATTAGCAGGACTCATAAAGCCGGTGTTTGAAAAATACCATCTTCCCTCAGATCAGTTATTTGGTTAAATCAACAGCTTACCCTTAGTTTTAGCCAATCTTTGATGCCATCAAGGGGGAAATTTTAGTTCTATAGGCCAAAGATTTAAGCATGAAATCTTATATAGACATTGTCTGTATCAAGTAGACTTTGACTAGATGCTAAGAAAAGATGTCTTGAAAGCAGAGTGTCCTGATCATTCAATAGCTCAAGATAAAAGGAACTGGTTTGGTTTTTTTCCTGCTTCTATTACTAGTCACAAATTTCTCACAGAAGAGAGATTTAAACAGAGATGACCAATCTATGACCTTTGAGCTATTTAAGGCTCATAAACAATTTAAAATTCCTTCTCAAACCAGTCTGTTCTACTATGATTAGATGAAGCAGAGATCTGGTAATAGGAAACTGTTGGACAATTCAAATCCCTGATTGCAGAAGCAAGTAAAGAATGGCTGATAAGTTTCATCCACCTGGACTGTCTGAAGCTCTGCTACAAATCCATTTCAGCTCTATTCAACAGTGGATCAGTGGGATTTTATGAACATAATGACAAATGCAGCTCAAAGAGCTACCTCTATTGAGTTATGAAGTAAATATTTTAAGATATTTTAGCCAGTTGAAAGTTCTCTAAAGTGACTCATCAGGTCAGGTAAGCAAAGTAAATCCTGTACAAGAGGGAAACTTCTAATTTTACATTAAAAATTGCAAGTGGTCATAAGTTTGTTACACCTGTTGGCTAACTGCTTCTATGCTCCATTTCCCTTCACAGACATTGTTTAGTTGAAGACAGAACAATACCTCTTGGATATTACAATTTATGTGAAGCTCTGCATCATCAGATATATTTTCTATGTGAAAATACTTATGTATATTCATAAGGTTTACTCAATCTCCTCTTAAGACAGTAGCTGATTTCCCTTTGCCTGACAAACTTTGATTGTTTCTGCATTATATTTACACATATTTTTTAGAATTTCAAGCATAAATACCTTTTACATGTTTGAAAGATGATCATAGGTCCCTTGAAATGTTCTGTCAACATTAATTCTGTAGATTGAAGCATAGTTATTCCCTTCTCTTATGTGTTATAAATGCATGGTTTGAATAATCTCTCTTGCACACTCCAGTATAATGAGAGATTGTATTGGCACAATAAACTAAACCTTAAATCCTTCTTTGAGTCATTGCTCTTACAGACCATTTACCAGACTTCTCAGTATAACTCTGTTATTTAAGTTGTAGTTTGCATGATCATAATTTTTGGACTGCAGTTAAGTTAGGTATATACAGACCATCCTGTACTGCACTCACAATTAATTATTAATCAGACTGTTTCCCTGTATTTAATTTTCTAAATTTACTTATCCAACTCCCTTCTTGTGTCAAAATGTCTTAATATTTTATTAGCAAACTGATCATGAGATAAGAGTTTCTGAAACTGCAGAAAAAGGCATTTGAAAAATAGGGCTCTCAGGTTTTGTGGTGAAGTTTCAACTACTTATGCTTCTGAAAAATAGCTTATGTTGAGAAAACCTCAGCCCACAAATCACACATTGGATGTATGCATTTTTTAATCTGATGCAGGCCAGCACATCAGCAATTGACACATGATATTGGAACTACTGACACAGAAATGTTAATCTAACTTTGATATCGCAGATAAACTGTTGTGAAATGATGGCATAATGCCTTCAAAATTTTGTAAACAATATCAAGAAAAATGAACATTTTTTATCTACTTATTAACAAAAGTAGCCAACAAGACAAGAAACTGAAGCAATTACTTCACCGTCTGCATATATTGTGACCAGAGAAAATCACACAAACTACTTTTTTCTTCTTTTTATTTTAAAGATGAAAAGTTGGATTTTCCAATAAGAGCCAGGTAGGTAAAATGCTGGAAAGGATCACAGGAATTCTGTAATGATTCCTCAATGACATTCAACCCTAGCATAGATCAGAACACCTTTGAAGAACCTCTGATTTTTATGGTACTAGGAGAACTCCTGTTCTATTTTAGCAGCCTGTTAATCAGGGCTGGAAAAGAATAATACTCTGTAAAGGAATGCTGCCAGCTTGGATATGATTCTATCAACGAGAATTGTCCTATATGAAGGGAATTATTATACTGTCAGAAACTGAGAATTTTGTGTTCCTTTAACTATGCTATATGCTCAGCTACAGGATAATGACTATTGTAGTTGCTGGACATTTTGTTTTTCCTGGATGAAGCATGAGAACAAATCAAGTTAATGTAAGCATCAATCTTCTATTTGTGTTTAAAAGGAAAGTCTATTCTGAAAAGCATGTTTTAAAATTATAGAACTCCACTCTTATTGTCTTGATTTGATTTGGAGTTAATTGTTTATTTTCATAAGGCAGACTGCCACAAACAAATGTCACCAGATTCCTACTACTGATGTGCCAGTTTTCAGCTTTACAATCTCAGTCTTGTTTCTGAAAACATAATCTTTACTTGCTGGATAGTTTCATTTAAAGTTACATTATTACTACAGTTAGAAAAATGAATTTAAAGAAATATAGTACAGAGCATTAAGGCTTTAAAAATGTTCAGTACTTTATTTTACAAATGAAAACTGATGGGAAAAGATAAACAAAATTACTTTTTGTACAGGTGGCCAACATTTTAAACACTTAAATCTGAATAAAATAGATAATACTACGACAGGTCCAATTTTTGTCCATGTAACTTCTCTAGGCAAGGATATGCCTGGTAACATTGTACCAGTAGACATAATCCTTCCTTCACGGAGTGGCTTTGGTTGGACAGCCACCTTTTGCCATGCACAAAGAGCCCTTTGTAAACTGAATACACACAGCTTAAAAGTATTCAGCAGTTACTTATTAGTTACCATACATTACCATTTCTTGATAACTTGAATTAATGAAATACTAAACTAAGTGTTGGTAAGTTCAGTGCCCTGAAGCAAGAAACAGGAAAAATCTTTGTTGGCCAAGAAGTCCTCAGTGAGGTAGGGTGGAGCTGGTTTCTATTGTCCCTGGAATGGATCCTCACTGGCACTGAACTCCTGTCTTCCGAAGCCCTGCTTTTCTCTTAGGATTTTATTTTTTTTCATGATGATGTTTTTTTTCTCTTGAATCCCTAAACTGCTGCTTAACTCCAATTCAAGAGTCTTACCTCTGTCTGCAACCTTTCTTACCTTGCACAAGTCCATTTTATCAACCTCTTTGCAGTTCTTGCTCCAAATTAAGCAATTTCCTCAAAAGTCTGAAAGATGGTTACACTTCTGTCTTGGATCACAGACAGCTGAACACCTGAGAAACAAGGAAAGGAGTTTGCAAACTCGCTACATAGAAAATATATAACAGCATTAATATTATATTTTATACAGAAATCAAAGCTATTGACTTATTCCCGTGTACAATAGTATCCAAAGCCATATTTTCTAAATACTTGCATTCTATTCCATACTATTTGTGAAATGTCTAGATCACACAGGAAATTAGGAGAATGAAAAACCTCTCATTCAGCTTCTTCCCAGTAATACTGAATTTCAAGTGTTATAATGTCAAAATGCCATCCTGTCCATTCTCCTTCCTTCAGATCACATAAAGTACTACGTATTACATTCTTAACAGGTGTTTGAATTCTGTACCTCTGTCATTAATTTCCAAAAGCAAAGATGGAAAATTTCAGACTATCTGAACTACTTGGAGGCTTTTTCAATGTCTAACGTGAATTGTCCTTGAGATAAGTTAGACCTGTTACCCCCTTCCCTGTCCACAACAAATAGGAAGAACTTCTTCCACTTCACTGTACAGTACTTTCACAATTTTAATGCTGCTTTCACAAGTGTTGCCTGTCCTCTTGCAACAAAAAATCCCAACAAAAACAAAACCCTAAACCAAAATAAACAAACATCCCCCCACTCCCCACCCCATTTCCTACAACCCCTCTAGACAGAATTGGTGCTATTGATCTTTGACATTACTACCATATGGATGCAAACTGTTTCAAAGCTTTGGGTTATTTTCAGGAAAGTAGCCCCAAACTAGGGGTTATTTCAATAATAGGCAAATATTTTTAATTTCTCTAAGTAATTTGACTTCCATTTTTGGTAGCAGTATAGAAGTATATTTACTTATTTTGTTTGATCTTAGACATTGGATTTGGTTGCTGTGGTGAAATGACTAAAAATAATCACATTATGGCACTATGACCATGTTCTGCATGTTAGTCTTTAACCACAGTCAAATTGCTTTGTTCCTTTTTGATGTTTACTGTAAAACAAATGATTGTGCACTCTAAGGTAAATGTGTTTCTACAGACAATTGGACACAGCGCAGACACACGTTCACAAGCTCCAAACCTTTCAAACAACCATAACCACAGCCAAAAGAGGTAATGCTCCCTCAAATAATTTCTGCTCCCAGAAACATCTGCCTTGTGCCACACCTCTGCCTTACACATTAACACCAATGATGCCTGACAACAATCCAGGGAGACTCATCAGGAAGATTCCAGTTATATCAAGATATGTCTGCATGTGATCGTTTTGCAAGAAACAGTTCTAAAGAGACTGGAGGAAATAACTCTTTCACCATGCAGGACTTCAGCAATTAAAAAATCAGATTTCTCTATTTTGTGGCCAGCTACATTGTGGCTACAGTAACTAAAAATGCAATTACCTGCAGTCTTTCTAGTGACTCAGATTAGATGCTCTAATGTCTGATTTATTTACCTGCATCTTCTCTATAGTCCCCATTTCCCTAACTCCATAAATGATCTTTAATCCTAATTTCCATAAATTCATTGTAAAATCATTAAAATGTATGTAGATTGCAACCAAGTTTATAGCTCAATCTGCAGAGATTATCCTTATTAAGGCAAGATCAACATTTTCCTGTACACTTCCCACTGAAACTTGAATTTATTAGACTTTTGCCTTGCAAATCCAGATTTCAGGGTGTTTTTCTAATTTATTTCTTACTGATGTCTAAGTATAAATTTGGTGTAAAAGTGACATAACATATTAAACAGTGATGCAATCAATGAAACTTAAGAAGTGTTAATCATGGTCAAACTCATATGAGTAATTGGGGTGGTTTGACATGGGAAGGACAGATTCAGAAGTTTTCCTCATAGAGGAAAACTTCCTCTGTGAGTTGATTGGGACCAATTGAGGGTTGGCTTGGTTATTGACAGCCTGAAAATCCAATTGGAAAGAGGTGGTTCGCTCTGTGAACACACATTTCGGAGGAGGTAACCAGAACTTGCCTCTTTTTACTTTTCTGGCCGCAGTGCAGGTAACAGGGCAGGCCCGGCCTGGCCCCACTGCAGCCTGCGGGCCTGGGGGGGGAGCAGGGCCGGGCCCCTGTGTGGCGAGCTGGCATGGCCGGCAGTGAGGAGAGGTGGCCATGGGCAGGGCCAGGCCCCTGTCTGGGGAGCTGGCATGGCCTGGCAGGGAGGAGAGGTGGCCATGGGCAGGGCTGGGCCCCTCCCCTGTCTGGGGAGCTGGCATGGCCCGGCAAGGAGGAGAGGTGGCCATGGGCAGAGCTGGCCCCTGTGTGGGGAGCTGGCATGGCCCGGCAGTGAGGAGAGGTGGCCATGGGCAGGGCTGGGCCCTGTCTGGGGAGCTGGCATGGCCCGGCAGTGAGGAGAGGTGGCCANGGCATTGCAGCCTTAGTTTTTTTTCCTCTCCCTGTGTAAAATCTTAACTATTTCAATGCTCAGATTAGACTTGCAGAACCTTTCAATCTTTCCAGGAGTAAAAAGGGAAGAAGATACTCTGATGTCAGTGAAGCAAGAGCAAAGTTATTTTGAGATGGAAGGAGAATGAAAAGATGCTGTGAAAATGGCTGAAAAATCCTTTTGTATGTTGTAGAGATGAACTGATGTACTGAAAATTCCTATAAACCATGAAGAAAAGACATGGGGGTTGGAGATGTTCCACTTGATAGATCATGTGATTAAAAGTACCTGTGTTGAAAATTTGCCCTGAAAAAAAAGGGGATCTCAGTTTTCTGAAATGAAACATGACTAGAGAAAAGAGATGAAGAGAACCTTCGCTTTGGAACAGCTCAGTCTTAAAAGTAATACCCCATAAATTTTTTTTAACATAGCCCATAAGCACAGCTTTGGGAAAGCTGTGAAGATGGGAGAAGCTTCATGACTTTGCAGATTTTTTTTCCCAGGCGGACAGATGCAAAAGTCGTGAAAATGAAACCATGAGAGGACTGTCTTCTTCCTCCTGGTAAAAAAAAAATCCCTATAGCTTAACAAAAGAAGACTTCTCTCTCCAAAGTGAACTGAAAAAAAGAACTATTTAAGTTGAGAACTGACTGAAGTAGTTTTGAATGTTTGTTTTGTTGTTATGAAGGTTGGAAAAGGGAGGGAAGGAGTGGTCTAAAAATCTTATTCTGAATTTGTTTTTTTCTTCTTTCTTTGTGCAGTTAATAAATTTATTTTTATACCCTTTTTAAGTTTTAGGCCTGCTTTACCTCTGCTCCTGGTTCTATCTCACAACAAAATAATGAGTATATTTAAATTGGTAAATCTAAACCTCGACGGTAATATTAGTAAATTCAGTCCTTCCCACCAAGAAACAGAAGAAAGCACCCATACACAATATTTAATCAGCAAGCCTCAGAGGTCTTTCTCAACGTTCTTCCCCTTCCCTATGTAGACAGTAAAATCACAACATGATTTCCATGATTCCAGACAGAATGGGAGATAAAAGCTGCAGGTCAGAGCCAGAAGGACTGGCAGGTGGCTCCCCAGAAAGCTGACATTCATGGGGACCCTTGAACCACAAGGCTTTGGACAGTGTTGCAGCACCACACGATGATAGTTGAAGGAACAAAGTGATCTCAGCTCCTACTCCAACTTCCTCACTCTTTGCACTCTAGGCATCCCCGTATCTGACACCCTGGGTCATGACCTCTGCACAGTTTACATTCTGCTTGCATGCAATGACACGTGACCCTGACTGAGTGCCGTGATACTCAATGAAATTCTTTTATTTCCTTTTATAGTCAACAATAAATCGTGAATGATTAACAGCTCACCCTGATTGAATAAGGTGTTCACAGCAGTCCTGTTACCATATCACCACTCAGTGAGAGCAAATGAGTTTGTTAGTATGGAAAATGTTTAGGAAGCAACTCTGAGCATCTCATTCAAGTACCTAGTCAAACTGAGACACCTCCTACTGTAAGAAGAAGTCTACTTTCCTTGTATTCATGGTCTGCACCTGGCACACCAGGAATGCTGTTCCAGTAGAAATTAGAGAACCCAAGGCCAATATCCTAAGGA
This sequence comes from Toxostoma redivivum, assembly GCA_013397375.1. Lineage (NCBI taxonomy): Eukaryota > Metazoa > Chordata > Aves > Passeriformes > Mimidae > Toxostoma > Toxostoma redivivum. The sequence goes on from VXBI01013800.1 coordinate 619,782, forward strand.
TCCAGAGATTCCCTGTGGGCAAAGTATGCTTATTAAATGCTACTGAGATTCCCCAATGGGAACATCCTCTGATGTTTTTTGAATAGTCAGTACTATGAAGCAGAACCAACTTTAGAAAACTGATCTTTTTTAAACTACCTCTGCTATCTGTGGTACTTGGCATGCAAAAAAAAAGCTTTTTATCTAACCAATAGAGGAAAAAATCCTGGCACTGACTCCATGTCATGGGTCATTTGAAGAAGACATTATAGGATTTTTCATGGTGTCTCAGGATGGATATATTGCTAAATTATCCCATACCCTAAAGAAGACACATGATATCTGCAGTGAATGGCTTGAACAATCAGTTCATGAAGATATCCACTGAGCTGGAAGTTATAAGCAGGTATAACCAGAACCAGGCCAAGTCTTATAATGAAACTGATTCCATGGTATGGTGCACATGGGGGAGGAGAACATATCTGCCTAGGTTATTGATGGAACACCTTGGCAACACATTAGCAAAGAAAAATGCTTAAAACTCTATGTACAGGACCAGAAGAATTTCTCACACACCAATTTGATAATCTAATGTGTATTGAAATTGTATGTTTACAAGAACAAAAATTATTAAAATACTTCATTTTGTTCCAAATATTTACGTGACAAAAACTCTTTCTGAATACTGGTGTGATGCATTGTTTCACAGAGTAGACTTACAACCTACTTTCCTAATAGATTTCCACCTACATTTATATATTGAGTAAACAGAACTATTCAAAAGTGGTAGGTCTCTCAGGGAAAGCATGTGTACATATTTCCTTAAGGCCTAAAAATGAAGCTAAGTCTAAGTCATCATGAGCGCATGGTCTTTTCATGCACTGGGTGTTGGCTTGGGTGTCATTGCATTTAATTTGTTCAGAGTTCACCTTACTCCATTAAATCCAGCACTAAAACTGAAAGTTTTCTGTTTTACAAGAGGGTGACATTGGGCAGACAGAATAATGCTTACCTCAACATTTCATAGTAAGATGCTCCCCATAAACATTTTAACCCCAAGAACAGTAAAAGTTATCTTGTTTCTTTTTATGTGCCACCCCTATGGTAGTCATTAAAAAATCCTTTGTGCTGCCACAGTATTCTTAGTAGAGGCGATTCTGATAATGGTAAGCCAAGTAAACTGATCTCTTCCCAACAGATAACATGGATACAGACAAGGACTTGATTGTCATGCCATATCAGATGACTCATGCATGCATTAGTGTTAAACCATGACAGGAAATAGAGGAAAAGAATAATTACATTACTCTGAAAATCCACTTCTTCTTCATATATATTTAGATGAATACATGAAAAAAGAGGAGTGAACAACAGAAAAGGAAAAATATATTTGTGTATCTTCTATATCAGGAAAATATGAGTAGAAATAATGTCAAATGTTACCAAAACGTTACCTCTGTTGTGCATCCATTTTGATCTAGCTGATAATAAGAACATTCAGGCTTCTGTCTCTCTTTGCATCTGGGTGTTTAAAAGTAGATTCTCAGTTTTTGATTGCTAGGTTTACCTTATAGTTTCTGCACTGAATCATTTACTAACTTGAAAACACACCCTGAAACCTCTACTGCACAGATGGATTTCTGCACACTCAGAAAGCCCTTTTACTTCAATATCTATCACTCAGAACACAACTGTCAACATACAAGGACATAAGGGAAACTCAGACCACAACTATACTGAAAATTCAGGTTAAAGTGACCACAAAATAGACTTTTATGATCCAGTTATGCTGTTAAAACTGAAACAGTGGTAAAAAAAGAATGCACCCCACTGGTTACCCCTGCTTGGGTTGTGCTGCTCCTAAAATGGGGGAGATTATTATAACAATAGCAGCTGATCTGACTGCAAAGTGAGCAAGAGCATTTGCTTAAAACTTGAGGCCTGAATTCAGAAACTTTTAAAATGGGGCTTTTAAGATAAAGGATTAGCTTTCCTTAACTAGTAAAGATTGTAGAGTCTCAGAATGGAGTATGATTATCAGCTATACTGCAGGAAAAATTTCCTGTAAGAAATTTAGTAGGTAGATGTCTCAGAACAGTTATCTGAGCAATGACAAGAGACTTGATTAGCAGGTTTTTCCACCTAGAATGAGATGAGATGGTAAAATACTGTGAATCCTGGGATAATTGTTGGTATTGGAATCTGGGAATGTATCTGACCAAATAGAACCACTGGCTTTCAAGTAGCAGTGGTACAGGACTTAAGTTAGCAAGAGTAATTATCAGACCTGTGAATCAAGCACAGCTACAATGGGAAGAGCTGCAAATTTGGCTTCAGCAGGTATGGAGAAGGAAAACAGACAAGGTAATGAAGGTAAGAAAGAATACAAGGAAATCCCAGTCCTGTGGATCTAATAAAAGGTCTACACACTGTAGACATTACAGACTGTAATTTTCAGAAATACCTTCTTAAATGACCCACAGCCTCCATTTAAAATAACGATAAAAAGCAATGGAAAATGAAAAATAGTCCTCAGTGTGGGATTAGCTCTTTATGTAAAAGGAGGTGGTAATGGTAACTGCAAAATATTCTTGGACAATATGATAAAAACTTCCTTTAGTGGACACCAATGAAACTGCAGGAAGGAAACATGGTAAGATTTGAGAAAAAGAGGCAAAGATTTGAGTAAAGGGGATAGAATACATAAATTTCTTGCTAGCTCATTTTGTCAAGTAAATAAAAAATCATGAGGAATGAAAACTATAAAAAATAATAGGTCCATCTCAGTGAAGCCCCCAGACATCATCTCTTCCTCTCAATAACAAAGACTAGGGAGACTCTGCTATCTACTTTCCCCTGGTCTAGTGGTAAAATTACAATATAACCAATGGAAATGGCCAATAAAAATATTAGTACTGGGTGGTCAAGGGAAGAACATTAATTACCACTAATGTCATGATGTTGATTGATACCATAGTGTCAATAACCACTCTACAACAAGCATTTGTTACAGCTATAGCCCAAGAAAGAGGAAAAATGACAAAACTTACTGCATTATATGCATGAAAGGATGTTCAGGTATCTGTATTAAGATCTCTGCCTGCAATTAAATAGCTGCCAAGTTCAGGAGTCTCCTTCTCCTGTTCCCTCAGGAGTGGGAGGATCCCTTTTAGGAACACCAGGGAATTATTGGCACAGCCTTGTTGAAACAAAATGGATTAGCTGCAGATTTTGCTACGGATGTTTGTGAAATTGGGCCTGACCAGTGGGAGGTGAGGGTGGAGTGATTCCTGCAAGTCATTGATGCTTTGTTATTAAGAATCCGGAGGAAATAAAAACAGTGGATATTTGGGTAACAGAATTTCCTCAAGTTTTGTGTGTCTGTAATTTAAAATGGGAAAAAATAGAAATTGTGTTTTAATGGCAGAGGAAGGACTCCAATCCACCATCAACAAGTTTACTGGAAAGCACGATCTTAGTACAGAGACCTATTATTTTAACATCCTATTTGTCCAGGGTTAAAAGCAAAGAAAAAAAAGCTAAAAGTGAGATTTTAGCACTTAAATAACGTAGCCATGTCTCAGGTTGTTTGTATGCCTGAAGTTCGTGTAACACTAAGCAGAATATTTGATATGTATTTTGTTACTGATTTAGCTAGAGCTTTCTTTGCAATTCCACTAACAGAGCAGATCTAGTAACAACAAACACTGTGAGAGAAAGTAATGTTCTTTTATCCATGTCCCTCAATATTTTCAGATCAAATATATCACATATGCATGAAATTACCATCACAATGTGTTGTGTTATGTCATACCATACATGAATGATAGGTCAGTACATGGAAAAACTGAAAGTTTGGAAATATACGCAAGAAGTAGCCAGCATTACTCAAAACATAGGCTTCAAATTTAATCATGACAAAACTCAGGTATAATCTAAAGTGAAATATTCAGTAATAATTTTAGGTGTATTAGAAGAAGGAATGGTGATGCTGGCATCAGCAAAGGGTAGAATATTATGAGAGTCCATGCATGTAAAAATTGTATTTGTTTCACTTTTGCAGCTGCTTACATTTTTGTGGGAATCGTATTTGCAGAAATGAGTAAAACACTAATCAAATTAGTGAAGAAATCTCACAAGACAGAATGGAAAGAAAAAAAGTAAAACTGCACTAGTTCAAATGCTAGCATTTAGATGCACATTACTGTAAGCTGTTTCATGTTCAGCTGGCTACTACCGATCTATACAGTGCTGTTTAAAGAACACAGAAATAAAACGGTTTTGCTTTGAGATCCTTAAGATTTATGGGGGAAAAAACCCTGTATTCCATATTAAAAAACAGGTTTAGCATAGTATAGGCAATTAGCTTTGGATATAAATCACTAGAGGCTGCTTTGCAGCAGTCCGTATCACACATGCTCCACTAAAGCACATATACTCTACTGAAGTACATAATCAGTGGAAAAGTACAAACTGGATGTATATCCAACCTAGGCTAGCTGGACACACACTGACTTTTATAAATAAGAGCTTTCTGTAGAAGGCAAGACTTTATCACTAGCTCTATAAGGTTTTTAACCACTGGAAAGAACAGAAGTGCACTTTACCTGTTTATGTGTCCCTCACTGGACACAAGCTCCGTTATTGACTTCGTGCCACAAGTTGTTCAGTGTGGTTCACAAATGGCTCCAGCTTTTATCAAAAGTATGGAAAATTCTCTATTAGATATGCTGGGAAAAATAAAAAGAGCTTTCTGCCTTCACTCTGCACAAGCAACAGAGCCACAGGCTCTGCTAATGATGTTAAAAGAGAAACCCAAAGGAAATGACCTAGCCTCATACTTAGTTTCAGACCGGATACTTCAAGCTTTAACTATTTGGCTACCAAAGTAGAATAAAAATTACCTACAAACACAGAATGGAAATCTGGAAGCCTCTCCATCATGGAAAGTAAATCCTGAACATAGGTTAATAAAAGCAGAGAGAGAAAAAAAAAACAACAGGTAATGTAAAAGCCTACCAAAAAGAAACATACAGAGGTAGCAATCTTGGAATAGTCAAGTACACACTCTTGTCAAGGTTGTCCCAGTAGATCTGACATTGGAAGAAATGGAAGAAATATCAAACCCAGCTGGCAAACAAACCAAAGTAAATCATACAAAGCAAGGTATAAAAAGATAGAGCAACTGTACAACATGGAAATGAGGAAATTGAGGTGCAATTACCATAGAAGCTGGTAGACATGTGAAGCATAAAGAGTGTAGTGTGGCCAGGTAAAAAGCACTCGTACATAACGAGCACTATGTACACTTTAAATAGATTTGGTTTTAGGTGCATGAGCAATATCATGTAGGGGGTGCTTGAATGCAAAAGGGAATATTAGCAGGCAGCTAGTCCCCCAAACGTGAAGACAGATGGGTACATAATTGCTTCATTTGTGCTGTAGTGAATACCCCCACTAGGAGAAAAATAAAATTAAAACATTAGAGAATTCATGAACCATTTTTGCCATGGTTTATTTCCAGATAGCAACTAAATGCCACACAGCTACTCACTCTGCCCAGTATGATAGGGTGCAGAGCAGGAAGAAGTAAAAACTGGTGGGTTAATCTAGGAAAAGTTTAATAACTGAAGCAAAGTAAAATACAACAACAACAACAAGAATAATAGTAGCAATAATAATGAAAGAGAGAAAGAGGGAGATAAAACCCAGGAGAAATAAGTGACGCACAAGATATTTGCTCACTACTCACTAAATGATACTCAGCCGTCCCTGAGCTGTGATCGGCTCCTCCCAGTCAAGTCTCCCAGCCTCTATGACATTCTGTGGTAGGAAATATTCCTTTGGCCATCTCATGTCAGCTGTCCTACTGTGCTCCCCCTGCCCCCAGCTTCTTGTGCAGCTCTTCACTGGCAGAACATGGGAAACTAAGAAGTCCTTGACTCAGGGTAAACACTACTTAGCAACAGCCAAAACACCAGTGAGAAACATCAGTAGAAAATGAACTCTATCCTAGCTAAACCCAGGACAACAGGCTAGGATACAAACAGACTAGACCAGAATTGGTGCAGTCCCACCTTAGTCCCAAATATCATGCAAAGTGGAAGTAAGCATGGTGTCCTAATTCTAGACTCACCAACAAAGTGGGTTGAGGTAATTCAGTAGAAAAAGCTATAGCCAAGTGTACCACCATGCAGGCATTTATCATTACATTTTCCAGATGCAATTTAAACCAATAAATTTATTTGAGACAAGGAACATATATTCTGGGGAAAATCATCAAGGAATTATGTGCAAGCCTGTGAAGAAAAGAAAAGCTCCATGTTGCTGTGAACTTGCAGTTCAAGGTAAATTGAATGGCCCACTAGGACTATAAAAATAGCACTAAGCCAAAAGGTGAAAAATTACAGAAGGGTTTGGAATATTGCATCATCTCGTCATTGTAAGGACCTGTGAGCCACAGCTTTTCCCAGTTTCATGTGATTTAGAGCTATGCCTGGGAGAAAAAAAGTCTGCCTAATGTTTTAACTGAAAAATGGCTACTGACCCTATCTAAACACATGGAAAGAGATTAATGTTACTATAGCAACTCAGATGGGAAGGAATGCTCAATGCACGAGGAAACAAACAAGAATGAACCGCTACTTTGCAGAATGGCAAGGAGGATGGAAATTAATGTGGCATATTTTCCACACAAGTTTACAGTCTAAAATGTAAATGGGATGAACTAGCTCCAATTATAAACAAAGCAGGATCTTATGGATATCAAGATAAACTCATAAATGAAAAATAGCCTGAATAGTTCTAGTTTTGATTTTAATTATGGCAAGGTAAATAAGCTAACAAAAGCAAGAATGCTATGTTATAAATGTTGCTATTAAAATTTAAGAGTACATAAGGGAAGTCTCACGACAATTATTGCCAGCAGAAAGGCTTTTAAAAGAAGCAGCGTAAATTAATTATTAAGTTTTGTCTGAGTGAAGTTTGCCTGTCTTTATTTTTATTACTATGTTAGGTTCAAAATTGTGAGTATTTGCTTGCATAAAAAGGGAAGTAGCAAGCATCCTACTCTTTATTGATAATAGACCTTACCTTACCTGTAGTGACAGTGACAGTACTCTTTTGTACCAAAGACAATGAGAACATTAGATACATGTCTCCACTATTTTAAAATTGTGGAAAACAAATGCAAGGGCTAAACAATATCATCTATGTTCCACGATGCCAAAAATAATCTTGTGACTTTAGCAAATGTCTCTGATTTTAAGGGAATGTGTTATGGGCACTTGAAGCAGCATACAAACATAACTTGGATATTTTATTTCTATTTACTTGGATAGAATTCAAAGTAATGCACAACAATTGTGATGGAACCTTGACCATCTCAGCAACTAAAATATGAGTGGAAAACACCAGAGAGAGTTAAATTAAGAAAACCAGAAGTGAAGTAAACAAAGCGCGAAAACCAGAACGGAAGTAGAAACCAAAATTTAAAAAAAAAAAAGAGGTCAAATGTTTACTTCACAGCATTTTGCTCTTGATGTGGCTAACTTTTTTAACCAAAGATTCCAATTGAGAGAAAATTCAAAATTTTATGTATACAATTACCATATAGTAGCAACAAATTAATTAGAGTGCATGTTACTGTGAACAAAGCATTTACTCTTAATAGTTTTAGGAAAAAAAAGGCATTGGAAGTAGAAAGTGCTATTAACACTGTAAAACTACTAATATCAGTAGACTCTTTAAGCAGTAATCACCAACACACACATTATGGGACAATCAGAGTGTAGGATGGCCAAAGTGTCAACTATTGAAATGGAATAGAGATGTAATTTTAGGAGAAATTAAGGCCAAGATCCTATTCTGAAGAAAGAATAGAGATGATTGTAAAACAGCACACACACAACCCACATTGCTATTGCCTGAAGAGATGTCAGTCACTGCATAGAAGGTAAGGGGCATTATTGATGGGCTATTAACAGATTCAGAAAGGCATGTAAGAACCAGGATTATAGTCACTGAGTCCTGTCCCACAGAAATGCATTCTGAAGAGGGCTCCACAATGGAAACAGAGGATTGTTCCTACAATAGCAGTAGCTTCTTGAGTGTGGACTCAAATAGTTAATGATTCTAGGATATATAATGCCAGATACAGATACACGTAATTTCTTTGTATTTCAGTAGAAATTGTCAGAAGATGGTGCTCTGTATAGAGAAATAAGTACCTAATGTTTCTCATCTATATAATTTTGGGTAAACATTTACAATGTTCACCTACACCAGCAGAATCATAATATCCAGAACATCAGCACCCTGAGGCTAACTGGAATCTGTATAATAAAAACATAAAAGGAATCAAAAAAACTGAGCAAGTAGCTAAAAAAACAAAAATTATGAGTAGGCATCAAGCAGTGAAAGAACTTATTACTTCAGAGAATTAACAACCACTAAGATCAGGGAAGATGAAGAAACCTTGAATCTACTATGGTAATTTTAGAGGACAGCCAAGTTCTGTAACAAGAATCCAATATTTTAGCCATAAATCATTACCCATGTGTTAACTAGATGTCTTTTTTGTTACAGCTTGCAGTATGAGCTATAGTGTGTGACAGAAGACCTGAGGCTATCTGGAACTATACAATTGTTAACGACCTACATGGATTTTGCAAAAAAATCACAAGAGAAGACTGAAGCAGGGTGACAGTGCACTTTCTTGCTCTGAGCCAGCACCTAGCCTTGAGCCAGCAGAGTGTGAGACTGTGGGTTCAGAATCACGGAAACACAAAATGCTTGAGGCTGGAAGGTCATTTGGTCCAACCTCTCTGCTCACACAGGGTCCCCTAGAGCCCATTACTCAGTATTGCATCCAGATGGTTTCTGAACAGGTGGCTTCCCTTCCAGGGTAGGAGACTCAAAAACCATTCTGAGAAAGCTCCTTTCAATGCTCAGTCACCATCACAGTAAAGAAGTTCTTCCTCATGTTTAAGGTGCAATTTCCTATGCATTGGTTTCTCCCCATTGCCTCTTGTCCTATTGCTTGGAACCACTGAGAAGAGCCTGGTCCATCCTCTTGGCACGTTCCTTCAGATACTCATAAACACTGGTGAGGTCCCCTCTCAGTTGTCTCTTCTCAAGGCTGAACAGGCCCAGTTCTCCCAGTTTTCCATCCTAAGAAAGATGCTCCTGTCCCTTAATCATCTTTGTTCTCCTCTGCTGGACCCGCCCCAGGAGCTCCATTTCCCCCTTGTACTGATGAGCCCAGAACTGGACTCAGCACTCCAGATGTGGCCTCACCATGGCTGAGTAGAGGGGCAGGATCCCCTCCCTGTTCCTAAGGCAATTCTGTTCCTAATGCCCCCCAGGACACCATTGGCCTGCAAGGCCACAAGGGCACTGCTGGCTCATGGACAGCTTGTTGTCCATCAGGACCCCCAGGTCCTTCTCCCAGCAGGTCAGTTCCTGGCCTGTACTGGTGTATGGGGTTATTCTTCCCCAGGTACAGGACCCTGCATTTATCTTTGTTGAATTTCAAAAGGTTCTGCTCTGCCAATCCCTCCAGCCAGTCAAGGTCCCTCTGAAGGGCTGCACAGCACTCAGGGCATCAGCCACTCCTCCCAGCTTTGTGTCTTCAGTGAACTTGCTGAGGAGGCATCTGCCCCTTCATCCAAGTAATTGATGAACAAGTTAAACAATTCCAGTATTGAACCTTGGGGGACATCACTAGTGACAGTCCAACTAGACCCTGTGCCACTGCTCAAACACCTCTGAGACCTGCCATTCAGACAGTTCTCAATCCACCTCACCATCCACTCATCCAGCCTGCTCTTCCTGAGCCTGCAAGACAGGGGAATTGACAAGAAGCTTGCCAAGGAAGAAGATTTCTACGAGTAAGTGTCCTAAGCTTGATAGAATAAATATTTGCTTGCCTTGAACCCAGACAAAAGTACAATAAACTAGCAAACCCAGCAACAACAAACTAGCATTTTGTAACATAGCTAATCGTACAAAAAATATGGAACCACAGAGGGGTGGAGACTTGGGGTATAGTTTCACAAAAGTGATACAGAAAAACATTTTCAAGTAATAAAATCTGAAAAATAAGAACTAAGGATGCAGAATAAGCAGGAAAAAAAAACCCAAAAAACCAAACCAAACCAACAACAACAACAAAACCCCAAAAAAACAACACAGAAGTTAAATTATTGGTAGCAGACAAGATTCTCTGCTTGTTTTGATTGAGAAGGAGTGTGGAACATTAAAACTTCAAAGATAGGAAAAGAAGAATGGGGAGAAAAGTCGTTCACTTCAGTTCTACCCTTACTGAAGCTTTTAAATCTGACCACCCCAACATTAGTGATTCAGACCCTAAAGAACCACAACAGCATTCAGCCCAGCATCCACATATTCATTGCAAAAAAGGATATATTACTCCTGGTTGTGTAGGAAAATCATGTCAAGGTTTGAATTGCACATCTATGAAGAAAAAGGATCTTAACTTACATTTTTTTATTTATATAACCGATCAAATGAGGCCATCAAGTGGCAATGTAAATATTTTAAGTGACAAAGGAAAAGTGCAACAACTTATAATAATGTAACTTTAGAATATGCAAAAAAAATAATCAAGAGAAATGAACACAGATCAAATTTTATGCAGCATGGCATAAAGCATTAATCTCATTTACCTTGCAAGTAATCTCACAAGCATAACTTTCAAAAGTTACAGTGTTTAAGCCATAATATCTTCAAATATTGCTTTCTTACTCATTTCAGGCAAGCAACCTTAAACCAACTTGCAACAAGTTTTAATACTCATAGATTGAAATTTACATCTTTACAATCTGAAATCACAAACATGCTGCATATTTGAGTGTTTCACATTACTTTTCCTTGGCCAAATCTACTATGAGGATATAATTTTGTAAAATTCAAGTTTTATTCTTATGCTCCTTCTGTTCATGACTGTCACCCAAGTATGCTCTAAAAAGGCATATGGTACTCTGCTTTCCTCAATTCCTTTCACTCCTTCCACAGAACTAAGTATCAGCAGTATGCCAAAAAAAGAAGGTGGGTGGAATTCCATCTTCTAACATGCCTTCAAACCTTTCTTTTAAAGGCTCCTGTACAGATTTTCTAAGACGTAAGGATAAGCAATAATGTCAAAGCGCAACATCTACAAATAATATGAAAAAAATTGACCCATTCTCAGAATTCTTGTAGGATAGAGTAATTTGGAATTATAACTTCAAATTATACCTATCATGTTTCAGTACAAAGATGTGGGTAAATCAGATATTCTTAGATACCCAGATATGATACCAATTTAAAAAAAAAAGCCCAGCAAAGTAAAAAATAAGCCCAAATTATTTCAAACCACAAAATTAAAAAGAGCAAGCATATATGTCCAAACCCCTGCCAAGACAGGGTCAGTTGGAGACCAAGTGTCTCTTGGTGTCTCACTAAGAGACACAGGAACATGTCCAGGAGAGTTTTGAATGTCTCTGGAGAGGGACACTCCTTGACCTCCCAGGGCAGCCTGTGGCAGTGCTCTGCTGCTCTTAGCATAGAGAATGTTCTTCCTTATGTTGAAGTGAAACTTCCTGTGTTTTAGTAATGGTTCATATACAAAGCTAGGTAGCTGACTGGAATCCATGAGATGAGTTCTGTACTATCAATATACTCAAAATTACCCTAAGGAGCAAGAGTAAAATATATCACATTTCACACCAATTTGTGTTTTGCTCCTAACTGAGGGAGTCTTATGTGATAGCTTGAGATCAACTTCATTTTCTCCTACCATAAATGACAATACAGTGCCAACTTGTGGATTAATCCTGGTCAGCAGCTAAGGCCCACACAGTCACTTATTCACTTCTGCTCAGTGGGAGAGAGGATTGTACTAGAAAAGGAGTAAAAACTGTGGGCTGAGCTAAAGACAGCTTAATAAGTGAAGCAAGGCAGTGTATGCAAGAAAAGCAAAATAAGGAATACACTTATTGCTCCCCATCAATGGGCAAATCTTTAGCCATTTCCAGGAAAGCAGGAACAGTTACTTGAGAAGACAAATGCTGTAACTCAAATGTCCCTACTTCTTCTTTCTCTCCCTGAGTTCTTACCACTGGACACAATGCAATATGATATGGAATAAATCTTTTATCAATTGGAATCAGTTGTCCTGGATGTGCTCCCTAACAGCCTCTTGCACATCCCAGTGCTTAAACATCTTTGTATCAAAAATTTTTCCCAATATCTGCCCTTTGTTGCAGCTTCTGGAAATTGCCCCTTGTCCGTTTGTTCTGCATTCCTCAGAAAAGCCTCGTCCTCTATCCTCCCACTGGCTAATTGAAGGCAGTAAGATTTTCCCTTAGTCTATTTTTCTTACAGAGAGTCTTTAAAAATTCAAGACTTACCAGAGTAAATTTCCTGATAAACTTATTGAGCTTTCCAAAGCAGCTGATGATATTCAAATTATTATTTTTTATTCTTTTGAAGTCTTCTAGAATCTTTTTACAGTTTCTGCTTTGATAAGACAGCAGTGGAAGATAAACTATATTTGAAAGAAAGCAACAATTTTAAGGAAATACATTTAGTTGAGGACTAAAACCTATTAATATTGAAACCTAAGGCTTGATCCAGCAGATAAATCTGATTTAATTTCAAATATTTTTCAAGGATAAAAATAAAAACTTGCAGTTTCTGGGAAAAAGGTAGAGGAGAAGAATGAGAAGATATTTCTGGTTTTGATATATGTACAAAAGTTCTGGCTTTTGTTGGTTTATTCTCTTTGGTTTTTTTTTTAATTGGTTAAATATTAGTAATTATTCAGTATGTTTATCATCAGAAAGACAAACAACAAGAACAACAAACCTTGCAGCTGAAATTGCTCATCTGCAGAGATTAAATCCACTTTAGCCTTAGCTTGAATTTAATTGAAGGTCTACTCAATCTGCACAAATCTCTTAACAGAAGCTACAGAAACAATGGGCCTTAAAAAAGCCTCTGAGAAGCAGAAACAAACACGAAGACAGCCTTTTAATTTCTGGGAGACAACAAGTAACACATGCAACATTTCCCCTTGACAGTCTGAAAGAAAAAATAAGGAACAGCTTGTTTCAATCTTGTACTAGGAGAGCCATTTAAAATTAATAAAAAAAGTATTATTCTTGATTCCAATGTAAGAAAGGATATCCTCCTTCAGATTTACCGGTGCCTCCATTTCTTTATGATGTTTCTGGAGTAGGAAGAGAGGCAGAAACAAAATTATGAACTACCTGATAGTGAATTTGAATGGTAATATGCTTGGGAAAAAATCCACTCAAACACAGAAGAAGCTTTACTTTAGAGAAGGTAGAACAGTTAACTTAGCATTTCATATCAAGTTCAATGACAACAAAGGTTAGGTCAAATTTAGTCAGTTACATGATGAGTGAGGTAAGAATATAGCATATCAAGTAATATATGATGATCTTGGAAGTTTTGGTAAGTAATAATACTTGAATCAATTAATTATATATCTTCTGATGAAAAAAGTTTAAATGCTACTACATTTGAAAAAATAGCCATCTAAATGGTAATCTACTTTTCAAACTTCATATGTCAACATAATTCCTCTTCATGTAACACAATTATGCTGGACACAGTTCTTGTTTGACAGGAACCGTCAGAAATAGCTTCATATCTACAAAGGATATTCTCCAAAGAAACCATAATCCAGTGGGGATTTGCAAGTCAGTAAACAGAAATTTTTATGTCTCACTAATAGGAACGGGTAGGGAATTTAACAGATACATTAAGGAGCATTATGTACATAATTCAGTAGAACGAAGAGTTGTGCAAAAATTTATTTCACCATTCACCCTCATTGCAAACAAATAAAGTTCGTAAATCAAACAAAATTTCTTAGGCTGAGAGGGAACTTCTTCCCATAAAGGAAGCAAATCAAATAAATCCATACAGTTTCACACATCCCCAACTATACAGCCAAATCTACTCCTTCACAGCCACAAACCACAATTAGTTTACAGCTAGGCTTTCTTCTGAAATGTTTTATCTTCCTGACTTCCAGTGACATGAACTTCATGCAATTCTGCATCTTGATGCCAAGGCAAAGCCCTATAGGCACAGCTCTTCCAAACATTTTGTAGTTCAGTGCTGGGCCAGCTGTAGTTTGGTGGCAAAGTGTATTCCCACTTCATTCCCGTATTCCCACAAACATGGCCTGTAAAGCTTAAATATTTCATAAAGCATTGTCCAGCACTGCAACAGATTGCCCAGGGAGGTGATGGAGTCTTGTCCTGGAGGAGTTCAAGAATGGATGTGGCACTTAGTGGCATCTAGTTGACATGGTGGTGTTCAGTCAAAGGCTGGACTCGATGACCTCAGAGGTTTTTCCCAACCTTAATGATTCTGTGATTCTAATTAACGACTGACAGCATTTCNCATCCTGGAGAGCGGGAGGCCGGGAACAAAGGCTCCGCGCCAGCCCCGGCGGCTGCACCTGCCCTGCCCAGCGGAGATGGCGTCCCTCGGCTTAGGGGGGCTCAACGTCTCCGCCCGGAGGAAGAGCGTCCCGTCCCGCAACGCCGCGGTGGAGAGGCGGAACTTGATCACGGTGTGCAGGTGAGCCCCGGGCCGGGGCCCTTCCCCGCCCGAGGGNCAGTGCTGGGCCAGCTGTAGTTTGGTGGCAAAGTGTATTCCCACTTCATTCCCGTATTCCCACAAACATGGCCTGTAAAGCTTAAATATTTCATAAAGCATTGTCCAGCACTGCAACAGATTGCCCAGGGAGGTGATGGAGTCTTGTCCTGGAGGAGTTCAAGAATGGATGTGGCACTTAGTGGCATCTAGTTGACATGGTGGTGTTCAGTCAAAGGCTGGACTCGATGACCTCAGAGGTTTTTCCCAACCTTAATGATTCTGTGATTCTAATTAACGACTGACAGCATTTCAAACTCTAAAAGCTACAACCAGGTAAGTTCTCACATTCTAGACGTCAACGCGCTAAGAAGGGAAAGGACTGATAACAATTAAAGGAAGACCACAATTTCACAGCCGCTTGGGGAGCCGCTTGGGGAGCCGCAGGATTCCCGCAGGATTCCCGCAGGATTCCCTCCGGGCTCCGACCGCCGCCGCACGGGCCGCTTCCGCCGCAGCCCGCCCCGCTCCGCACAGGTGGCTCGGGGCAGGAGCGCGGGCGGCGGCCCCGCCGCAGCCCTGTCCGGGGAGGGAGGCCGGTGCCGGCCCCCGCAGGGGTAGGGCAGCCTCCTCCATCCATCCTGACTCAGCTCCTGCGGCAGCGTTCGCGGGAGGGTGTCCGGGCGGTGGGCGAGGGGCAGGGGCTGGCCGGGCAGTGCCGCTGCTGCGGGGCGTCGAATGGCCTCTGCTGAGGCGGGGGACCGGCAGGTTTGTTCTCGGCACCATGCTCGCGCTCTCGGGCGAAAGGCGGTGCGGGAGCGAGGCAGGGCAGGATGAGCGCTCGGCAGCGCCGGACTCCGAGCGGGCACAGCTGGTCTACTGCCCTTCAATGGAAGCGGTCCGGCCGCGGGTCGGGATCGGAGTTAGTGGGATGTGTCCGGGGAACAGGATCGAGCCGCCGCGGAGGCCGCTGACCGTGCGCTCCTGCGAGCGCGCCGGTGCCGCAGGAGCATCCCGGAGAGGCTGCGCTCCGGGATATTTTTATCTACGAAATCTAGATCAGGAGATCTGCAGTACTAGAGCTACTGTGTTCAAATTCCTTTCTTTCTTTTTTTTTT
>VXBI01013800.1:636020-725727 GCA_013397375.1 Toxostoma redivivum
TTTTTTTTGGTATACTGTTAGCAGGTTTTACA
Organism: Toxostoma redivivum; assembly: GCA_013397375.1. Classification (NCBI taxonomy): domain Eukaryota; kingdom Metazoa; phylum Chordata; class Aves; order Passeriformes; family Mimidae; genus Toxostoma; species Toxostoma redivivum. Next base: position 636,053 of record VXBI01013800.1, read on the forward strand.
AAGTGTGACTGTATCATTCATCTCATGAATATGCTTCAGTATTCCTTCAAGCCATAGTACATGAGTTTGAGTAGCATCAGTACTATTCTGTCTTTTCCTGGGCTTGTATGCTTATCTCTGCCCCTACTCGTGAAAAAGATACACAACAGAATTTTTTTTTTTAAAGTTTTTTTTTTATCAAACCGGCTGAAGCAGCTTAAATTATAGAAACAGAAGTTTTCAGTTTCACTGTTGTTACAGAGATGCAGATACTGCCAATCTGCATGCTCAGAAAAACACCGGTTTTATCAAGTAATGACACAATTGTACAGGATATAAACAGTTCTTTTTAAAGGAATATATTGTATTTTACAGAACTTGTTGTTTTTTTCTGCCTCGTACTTGAGAAGAACTCGTCTGTACTCTGTGCTGTTACATTGTTTTGTTTTGGTTTTTTTTGTTTATTCGATGTCTTTGTCCTGAAGTTTAAATGATGATATAATGTATTTAAAAATGCTAAGAAACCCGAGGGAATTCAGTTAAATACATATAAAACAAAGAGCTACTTCAGAAACTGCTTGAGATTGGTGTATTCTTATTATTTTCAGTAAAGCAACTTAATTTTGCTTTATCTTTACAAGACCTGAAGTTCTCAGTTTGTGAATACACATTAAAATTTGGAAAGAATGTTGAGGAAAAAAGATTTACTTTATTATGATGTATGAACATTTATTTATATTTTTATTTTACCATTTTAAGAGTAAATATCTAAAATATTTCTGTGCTTTACTGTAGTTATTACATATTTTCTATTATAGAAAAGTGTTACTTGTTAGGAATAACCAAGTTAGTATTGAAAAGAGTAGATTAATAGTCCTTTCCAATCTGAATTCTATGAAAATAAGAAATTGTTCTGATAAAAAATAGCTCCAGTCAATTGATTCAACCAAATTTGGATGGTATGGCTGGCTCCCCAGTGGAGGGGAAAGATCACAAGGAAGATACTCTTCTGAGTTACCATCTGTTAACAGCCTCTGGTAATTTAATGAATTATTTTTGTCAAAGCTTCAATTTAGCATATTTTTACTTAATAGTTATACCAGACTTTAGGGTTTTCATCTTTTCTTACAGTGATGATATCTAACTCCTCCTGCTGATGTGGATAGTCTCTTATATTTACAGTTTTGGAAGGAACAGGATTTTTTCCACTGAAATGTTGAGTGTCACTGTAGCCATGGAAAGTGACATAGATACTTAAGTTCTATAAGCCAATTGCATGTGAAAATGCATGGCTGTGGTTTTGTAACTGCACAGCCATGATTTAAATTGGAATAATTCTCAGGAACTTTTTTTGTTTGAGTACGTAATGTGTGTTCTAAGTTTTGTCTCTCCTTACCTGTTTTCCCTTAATTTTGATCCCTTTCATTTTCCAGGAAGTGGCACTGAGATTTTTTTACTAGTTACAGATTGTTCAACTTGTTTTAATTTAGTCTTTGATAGGATTCATAGATCAAAGATCCATATAGATACAGAACAACTGAGATGGGCCTTGGAAGTGATATTTTTAGCTTAAATGCACAATGTTAGCACAGAATTGAACAACTATTAGGAAATATGTTTTTCTAACAGTAATTTTGCTATTAGACATAAGACTTGTTGCAGTGACATTGACCCTTAGCTGAGCTGTCTGGTTTCATGACCAAGCCATGTTTAGCATAAGGCATATTGTTTCATAGTCTTAGGGATTATTCTATAGAAATAAAATTCTTTAAAATATTATTTTAATGACACTTTCCAAATCTAAACAGTCATGACAAAATCCTTTCGTTCATTTGAAAACTTAAAAGGAGATACAGAGTCTGACAAGGAAAAGGGACAGATTCATACAGCAGTCTAATTGCCTGCTTTTTCTGCCTTTTGATTAGAGGCTTGTTGCTGTTTTGGAAATAAGCCTATAGGTGTGGGATATATCCATGAAAAGTTTGGCTTTGGAGTCATTCAAGAAACTTGGAAGACCTTCTTATGCATCTTGCAAAACAGTGGAAGAACCTACCCTAAAAAGATTGGTTTAAGTCTCTTATTCAAGAATGTCTCCACCTTACATAATTCAGAAGGTCTTTTTAAGGTTGGAGAATGCTACCGTTTATTCTTTTTGGCTCAAACAAGAATAGATTCATGATAGAGAAAAATGTGTAATAATCCAAAAACATCAGAATTCATGAAGGTCGTTTAGAAACTCTGATATTAGAATCTCTCTAATGGCAGTTACTGCATTAAAAAAAACCAAACCCAACAAAAGTTGGGGAGTAAAAGTTATTGCAGTAACACAATGGGAAATGTTGGATAAAAGACGTTTTTTAAAAAAAGTCTTGAAGCAACAAATATTATAACAAGAGAAGCTACATTACTCATCTTCTCTTATAGTCCACTTAAAGTTAACCTCTGATGTGTAAGCAGACTGTTGCTCTGGAGTGCAGTGCTGCTGTGGGAGCCCAGTGGAGAAGGGATGAAGTGAGGTGGTGCTTGGGCTCTTTTCCCAGGTAGCAAGTGACAGGATGAGAGGAAAAAGCCTCAAATTGCATCAGGGAGAATTAGATTGGGTATTCAGAGAAATTTCTTCGTGGAAGGGGTGGTCAGGCATTGGAACAGAATGCACAGGGAAGTGGTAGGATCACCATTCCCTGAAGTGTAAAGAATGTGGATGTGGCACTTGGGAACATGGTTTAGCAGTGGACTTGGCACTGTTAACGGTTGGACTCATGGTCATAAAGATCTTTTCCAACCTTAGAGATTCCGTGAAGGTGACAGGGAACCAAGGAAACAACTCCAGCTCTAGCTATTTGGACATTTTTTCTTCATAGTTCTTGTGTACTTTAGACCTGACCTTTTGTTTCTTGACTTTCAGTCTCCATGTGGCTCCACATAACTGTGCAAGAGTGTGGACTTCCTGGTCTGGGAACCATACACTGGAAACAACTTCAATGACTGAGCAGAATTGCTTACTTAGTGCTTACAGTGTAACCTTTTTTCAAAGGCATGACTTCTATATACCCTCAATCCTCATTCCAATATACATGGTAAACGTGGTGAAGTGTGAATATCTAATATGGAAAATGTGCTCAGGACTTTTAACTTGCACTTAAATTGTGTTTGCTTCTTTGTAGTATTTGGAGAAAAAAAGAGATAACACACAAGTATTTGCCTAAGAGTTTTTTTTTAAATCTCAAAAAAAATATTTCTAGTGAACCAAAGTTTGCTTGGTAGTGCTGTTATCTTCCTGGTCTATGGAAGTACATACTTGCTCTCCCTCTGAGTTCTCCTAAAAGCAAATTTAACCAAACTTGACTATAAAGGTTTAGGGTTTTGGTGAAAGGGTAGAGTAGACAGATGAAAATTAACATTTCTTATGTAATACGAGCACTTAAAAAGAACACCATTTTGATGAATGTCTTTTATAATCAGACCCTAGGTATATAAAAATTTTTGTTTCCTTAAATACTAGATTTTTTTCCCTTCAGTTGAGTTGCAGATTGCTTTAAAATTAAAAAAAAGAGCTTATCTCTGATTTTTAGAAGTGTTTGTGAAATTGTTAAGTGTTTCTTCTTGAATATATCTCCACTTCTGAATAGATATTCCATACAATATTAATTAGTGAGCTTTCAAGTATGACATTGAATACAGAAAAAATAGACATAGCTTTATCTACTTGATTTTGCAGGTTATGGATGATCATATCTCTGAGTTCTAAGACGATATTCCTATATCCAGGGCAGTACATCACACTGCTAACTGACTGTCTGTCTTGTGTATGGATCTGTGAGTGATGTGCTGTACCATATCTTTTTCAGACCTCCATGGTGTGGGAGGACTCATCTTGTTACAGTTAATATTAGCTTAGTCATGGCATTGCTATAGGCATTTGTGTTTCAAAATAAAGGGTTCTTTTTATAAAAAGTTTCTCAGCTCTGATACAGCTTTGAGGAAGCAATAAGTTCTGCCATTAGAGGAGTCAATAGCAGTTAACTGGTGGGCATGCATGTCTCTCACTTACTCAAAATTGGTTAAAAATGTGGAGGAGTTCAAAACTGAGTCATAATTTGGCACTGCAGGAGAAGCTTCCTCCTCCACCCTAATTCACTCCTAATTCCTGTTCTTCTAAAAACACTAAAACAATAGCAGCCTGCAGCAAAGGTAAAATAGTGAGTGTTTATTCAGAAGCCTACTGAGTAAAACATAATTGAGTGGAAACTCTTGAGCTTTGTGTCAATTCAGTTTGAGCATATTAGTTTTGTGCATCAGAAGACTGTGCTGACTCCACTAAGGAGTTACTTCAGCAGTAGGGAGCATTTCAAAATAATACTGGTATAAGGAGCTTCATTCCTGCCCATGCCTATAATGCTGTGCTGCTTCTTTTTTGAGATGCTGTGAAGGATATTTTTTAATGAATGTATCCATATTTAAGAGGCACTTCTCCCCTTCTTTCCAATACTGAAAATCGAGAACAGTTCATAGTGAGTGCAATAGAAAGTAGAACTGGCAAAACTGAGGAAGCCAGTGCTCACTCCAGTGCAGGATCTGAGAGGAGCAGGCAGAGCGAGAACATCCTGAGTTGGTACTGTTGACATTTGGGTGTTGTGAAAACTATCTCCTCAGGCTGTAGTATGGCTCTATTAATACAAATAAGATTGTTGCAAAAAAAATAGTAAATGCTTCAGATTTAATACTTTTAAGTTTGAGAACATGTGAAATTTGTCTTGAAACTGAGAACTGGAAGAACAAGTTGCAGAAAGGAAAATAAAAATGGATGATGACTAAAATTATGAACGCAGAAGAAAAATAATTTTTGTCACAACTGTTGAGGTTTTAACTATCCTCTGAATAAGAAAGAAGTTTGTATAAATGTAGGTGTAACTAAACACAGCTATCTGGCCTGTTGACTAGTTACATCTGGTCTGCTTTTTACAGTGACTTGATTTAGCCTTTCCAATTTTAAGTGTTAAATCATTGAAATTGAAAGCTTTTCTAGCATAATAATGAAGTAACGTAGTGCTCAATAAGGATTACCACCATTCACAGGGAAATCAGCCTAAGTGAATGCAGAGTTAACAATGCATAAAAATTCATTGTTTTATAATATGTCTAGATTATTTTTGCATTAAGATTAAATTAGAATGTTCTCATAATGGGATAAAGTTTATATTTCTGATTAATTGACATGGATTTTGGGAATAAAAGGAGCACTGACAAAATGTCAAGCAAAAAATGGTTATGTTTCAGATTACAAAGCGAAACTGATGTTGGATGCTTTTGAGTGCTTGTTTTTCTACAACTTCATTAAAATAGTTAGGTGAAGGGAAAAATAGTTAGCTCATTTCTATGTGGGGATTTTTGTTTTCTTTCTGTTTTTGAGGCTTTATGCCTAAGACCAACATTGACAATTGCACTTCCACATTATATCTGAACGTTTTGTGTGTTCCTGTTGCTCTGACTGAAATTGAAATCATCAAGGAGGATTCTGGTTCCATGCTCTTTTGGTTTATACAAACTACTGCTCTGCTATAGAGGACCACAAATTATTCATATAAATTGTGGTTGTCCCATATTTTTGCTCTAGGTTTTCAGTCAAGACTCTGATTGACCGTTCCTGTTTTGAAACTATCGATGATACTTCCCCCGAATTTAATAATTTTGCAGCCATTCTGGAACAGATTCTAAGTCATCGACTGAAAGGTATGTTAATTAACTTCCTTACTGGTCATGATTTTGCCATGAGAATTTATACAAAACCAATGTGCATCTGTACAAAGTCCTTGATGCTGAGTGAAAGCATTGGCTATCTTTGTGTGTCTGTCCTATTGCTGTTACCTTCCTGATTTTCTGCATTACTATGGAAAAGTGAAAGCAACTACTTCTGTGAAACATGTTTCCAGTGATCTTGTTGGAAGCCTTCTGGGCTGGTAATGAAGCGAGTGAATGTTGCCATGGTGCTAAGCTCTGTCTGCTTTTCTGCTTTATGATAAGACTGTGTCCTAAGAGTCTAAAAGACAATTATGTTATCTACTTCAATAGGAGCTACAGAGCATATCTGGTGCTGCTCCCATTTCTTCTTTCCTTCCTTACTTTTGTTGCCTTCTTTTCCAGATACTGGTTTTAGGTCCTTTCATTCTATTGTCCCACCCCTTTAGTGAAGCTTTTTTTTTCAGCCGGAATGTCCTGGATTAGATTGCTTTTGAGAAAGGTCAGTTGTTGATTTTCTTCTTGTATCAAGTCAGATGTTCTAATTCCAGATAATGTCTGTTTGCATTTTCCAATTGTTCTAGAGGAAGCTGCTTTGCTCAGAGAACAGAGTGTGCTTTAGCAGTAGCAGTCACTAGAAGAGGCCGTTGGAAGCGTCTTCTCATTTCTCAGTTCTGTGTACAGTTTCTGAAACGATTTGAGGATTATGAAGAACATCATAATCATCTAAATATAGATGTGTAATATGACAATCTACTCATTTTCATACTTTTTAATATTCATAACCAAGCTTTGTGAACAATACTGTGTGTAGGCTGACATTTGAATAGCACAATTACTACCTGCTGTGGTTCTGTCAGAGGAGGAAAAAAATGGTGCACAGTATGGTAGAAACATTGTGTTTGTCACATTGTGACAAAGATTTTTGGAGTGATTATGGGTACTTAGCAGCTTGACTTTGCAGGGAAATTGCTCTCTTTTCTCCTCCTCCAGCTTCAGCAATATTTGTGCAAAAGTAACTGTAAATTTTTTTTTTTCATCACCATTCTTTTGCTTCACAGTCTTTTATTCAAGACAGGCAGTACAGAGAAGAAACCTTGACAGGTTTGCAAATGGAATTTGCAAGTAAAGAATCATTTCAAGTAAGAAATGGAGAATTTCAAATAACTACATTTTTGTTTCAGTCTTCCCCCTGTAATTGCTAGTATGGTTTTCTAAGTTTGCAGAGTTAAAATTACAGAAAAAGGTGGAAACTTGTGGATTGTATTGCAAATGGAGAATGTTTTGGTAATAAGCTGGTTGACTGCAGGTAATTTTTAAAGATTTTTAAATAATGAAATGGAAATGGAGATATGAAATGTACCATGATACTTCAAATTTTAAGAGGGTATATATTCTACAACTTGGGGCTTGAAAGAAGTTATATTTTATTGCAGGAATTGACTAATATATTCTGAATGCTTACTTTGTGTCAGTAAGAATGGACTAAAAGCAGACTGGTGATTGCAGTGGGTTGTATAAAGTGTTTTGAAACTGGCAGAACATATTTCATCTGGTTGTCTTTGGTAAGATAAATAGTTTCATTGTATCAGAGTTGTCAGTATAATCTCATGGCAGTGTAGTTAAACAGATGATCCAGGTTTGAGAGTTTAAGTATATAGAATTTTACTTCCTTAAGGCCATGGCAAACAACAATTTTTAATCTTTAGCTTCCTTTGGAAGTACTGGGTGAGGAAGGAAGAATAAAAAAAAAAAACAAAACCAACTGACTTTATAAAGTATGAAGTTTACTTTTATTAGAAAACTTTTACTGGTAACTCTTCTGATATTAATGTATTTTTAAGGACTGAAGAATAGTCTTGATGGAGTATAGTGACTGTTTCTGTTTATTGGTTTCATGCTTAGTTAGGATCCAGACAAAAAACAAACCCAAAAGGGCAGGAAGAAGGATGGTTATTTTAAAGGGAAAAGAGTCCAGCAGTCAACCAGAACCAGCTGGGAGCAAGAGGAGAGCAAAAAGAAAGACCTATTCCAAAAAGCCCTCAAGGGACAACACCACCGGTCATCCCACCGGCCAATGCTACCGCACATCCATCTGAAACAACAAAACAGAGATATTGATGAAAAAGGTGCAGTTGGCAAGCAAGAAAATTCTTTTCTGTCAGCAAAAATCATCCTCCAGTCCATGATTCTGACTCCTAAACTGTGAAAAAAGAAGCTCTAAAACCTTCACAACCTCAGGCAAGGCCAGAGCTCCAAATCACTGGCAAAATGGCCAGCCAATTTCGCATGCCAAAGCAAAAAATCCTTCATTAATATCTCTGTGCAGGTTCATCAAAATTGAAAACTGGCTCTGTGAAGAAAAAAATCTGGATTAATAACAAGGTACAAAAAAAATCAAAAGAGAAAAGGGAAAAGTCCAGTTTTCGAAACAATGAAGACCTGAATTCTGACTCCATGAAAGCACACTTCAATCTATCATCAGAATGCAAAGGGATTGAAAGAAAGGAAAATCACAATTTTCAAAACAATGAAAAACTGAAAGGAAAAAAAAATCATTGAAATCGATTATGAAAAGTGAACAATCTTTGAAGACAATCATGAAAAAACAGCCACATCATGATCGTTTGTCCTTTCTGGTCTGTGGCCGCCATCAGGAATCACGATTCACACAGCAGCGTTCGTTCCCCTGAGCAGGATTCACACCCCAGCCGTCAGCGAAAGCGCGGGATTGAATCCTCTGCGCCACTGGAGTGGCCATGGCATGCAGCTTTCCGGGACGGCAGTCAATACCACAGACCAGTACGTCACAGGCGGCCCTGGGAATCCAAATCCACTGTCCTGTCCGTGAAGCTGGGCATCTTTTCTGCAAACAAAAAACTCGAGAGAAAGAAACTGAACAACCTGCACTGTCTTTTCAGGGAGCAAAGGCATCATAGTCATGTTGGCAGCCAGGATCACGCCAAGAATCAGGGTTGCGCTGAGGAGAGAGGGGCTCGCGCCTGCCGTGGGGATGGGGGCGCCCCACGAGCCTGGCTCAAGCCCATTTCTGTCCCCCCTGCCTCAAAGGGCTCGGGGAGGAGCAAAAAGGCGGCAGGCTTTCGGGGAACGGTGTCCCTGGCTGGCCCCAGCTCCTCTGAGTGGGGCAGGGAGGTGGCCCTCACCGCCCTTTAGAAATGCCCTTGCAGGATCAGAGAGGAAACTGTGAGTTCGAGCCCAGAGAAAGAGCGAACGAAAATCAGACAGGGAAGCAGAAGGCTGGAATTTGTTGAACAGGGCCTTCCAGAGATTGAGCACTAGCTCATCCTCTGAAGAAATTAAAAGGGCCCCCATGGCTAGAAAGCCAAGTCAAATCCGAGAAAAGGGAAAGAGAAGAGAAGAAGGATCTCACCCCAATTTGTTTTCAGTTGGTGGTCACCATTTGCTGCAAGCTGTGACGCAGTCACACACAGAGAAAGACCCACACACAACTCACACAGGTTGCATGGACAGGAAAAGACCTCTTTATTTACATGACATGTCTGTTTAAAGACATCTACCAATGAGCAGGGATTGGATGGTGATGATAAGCCCTCCTAAACTGACTGGCCTCATCACCTATCCTTCATCTTCGCTTCTTCTCTCAGAAGAATGTGAAAACACTCCTTGTTGACAGGAACAAGTGTGGGAACTATGTAGACATGAATCCAAACAACAAAATCACTGAAGGCAAGGAAAACTGCAGGGCAGCAGTCATCTGTGTGGTTTCTTGTTTTCATTTCTGGCCACAAATTTTTCAGGTATATTTCCTGTGTCTTTTTTATCACATCAGCTAAGTATATATGGGTAGTGCAGAAATGGTAGGATGTCAAAAGTGTTCAGCAGCAGTACTTGGGATTTGATCTCAGATATATTCAAGCTGATTTAAAACCTGAAGTAATTTCAAAGTGATGTGCATTTTGTCTTCACTATATAACTATATATTATTTTCTGCCTTTTTCTATCACTTTAAATTAGTGTTAAGTGAGTTAGTACTGAAAAACATGAATAACCATTGTGGATTTCTATGGCCATAATCTCAAACATATCTCTGAAAACTGGTCTTCTGGATGTATTTGCTGACTTACCATGTTTTCAGTGTAATATCCTTTGTGCAGCAAAAATGCTTGCTATCCAAACTGCTAGCCAGCTTGTGTGTTTAGAAATAGTGTCAAGTGTCAGTGTGTAAATGTTTCTAGTGCATCTTGGTTGTGACTTTTGTAATTTTTGTATATCCTGGTTACTGCGAGCACACTTGTCATCTGTACACTTACTTGCATTTACCACCATGAGGACACAAAAAATATGCTGTACCATTGTATTTTGACATTTTCACAACTTTGTATGCCTATTTTCCTGTACATCTAGAAGGCACTATAAACATGCCAAAAGCTTCTGCTAGGGTTGTCCATGGAAGCTACTTTTATCTATCCAGTCTATGTAATTCCTAAATTTTAGGAGTTCTTTGAGTAAGTAAAATGCAGCTTGTAATGCTCTTTGTTTCTGAGAGAAAGTGTGCTGGATTAAATAATTAAGGTAATGGTGATATAAAGGGAGTGAAAAAGGTAGGTTAATGATACAAGAACTAAAGGCACTACTATAATGAAAAAGATAAACATACAGCTGTGGTAGCCCTTTATTTGGTGCAAAAATGTTGCTAGCAGAATAGCTTTTATTACTAAATTTAGTATCTATACACACAGTGATCTGTTATTCTTTTTGACTAACAAGAAAGCTCTTGTGTAATTTGTGGTTTAGCTCATTCTTCTTGTATGAAGAAAAATTGTAAATGAATTTATAATTGTCTTGGAGGGCTGACTTTATGAACTACTCAAGTATTTAATGACCCATTCTGTAGGCTCAAAATAAGGGTAGGTATCTCAGAAATTCCTCAAAAGATCACGCTGCTTTATTAGCAAGAAGTTGTACTAAAACTTACTTTTTACTGAATAGAAAAAATTGCTGCAAACTAAATAATATAGGGAAATCTGGAGAAAACCTGTCCATACCTTGGAGCATCCTAGTCATTGCTTCTTTGCAACTGTGGAACTTTGTAGATTAAATTGGACTGTGATTGAATAGGGTTCAAACTGTTTAATCATGTTTGTGAAGAATTTTTTGGGCATGAAAAGGATCTGCAATAACTATGGATGTTTGTATCTAGGTGTCAGAACAGAAATGGGTTGATACAAGTAGGTGTGCAGAAGTATGCAAAAAGGTGGTGAAAGCAAAAAAAATCACAGTATTGTTTCTATTTGCTTTGCAGTTCTGTAGACAGGAATGGAATTTATTTGAACAATGTTTAATATTGCACATGCAGCTTCCATGCTTACTTAACTTGGCTGACAAAACCAACATAATTTCTGTTGGAATAGCTCTCAGCTTCTACATCTTCAGATGACATATGAACTTCACAGCAGAGACCACATATTCTTTGTCCTGTGCACCTCCTGAGAAACTTCCTCTTTCCTTAAGCAGTACTTTGACAGAATGTAAGTTCTATACTAAAACTAGCTTTCAATTTTGTAAAGATCTTTAAAAATTTATATATGATTTTGAAATTGTAGAACAGGCCAGGTTGGAAGAGTCCTTGAAGAATTATCTGGCCCAATCATTTGAGGATGGGAGTCTAGATGAGAATATCTGGCACCTGTGCAATCACATCTTAAAAACCTCCAGCAATGGAAACTCTACCACATCACTGGGGATGTGGTCACAGTGAATTTTGGTTCTTATTGTAAAAAATTTCTGTCTTGGGATGAAACTTCTCCCAGTGCAACTTGTATATGTTGCCTCTTGTCTTCTCTGTGGCTCCTTGTAAAGAGGGAGCTTCACCCTCTTTAAGTACTGGAAAACTGTGATGAGTTCCCCCACTGAACCTTCTCTTCCCCAGAGAGAAAAAACCTAATGCCTTCAGTCTTTCCTCACAGGACAGGTTAAGCAGCCCTTTGAACATCTTTATGACCTTCCTTTGGACCCTCTCAATCTGATCCTGTCCTTGAATTGTAGAGACCAGAACTGGACACAGTACTGTGGGCAAAGCCTGACAAGTGCTGAGTAGTGGGAGCTGTTTCATTTCTCATTCTGGAGACTTCTCTTGGCTGTGTTCATTGAGTTTTGAGGGCCAAATAAAATTCCACATGCTGAAAGCTTTTAAAATTTTAATAAATCTATAGTTTAATATCTTATTCAGTATTTCTTAAAATACATTCTCACCATTCTCAGTCTTTTCCAGCATTTTTCTGTGTATAGATAAGTTGAGAAAGTTTTTCTTCAGATTACATTAATTATGAGAGTCTGGGCAAGGTTTAAAGTTGTAGGGGCAGAATAGTGAAATGTAGGAGACCTTGGTTCACCAAAAGTGCTGAGCTGGCTGTGAGTTTCAAGTGAAGAAAATTCCTGCTGAAGTCTGAAACCCCTTGCAGCCTCTCAGAGAGCTGGAATGAGATGGGAGCCCACTGTAATGTCACAGTATGTTCAGTTCTGGCCAACTGGCTTTCTTGATCAGTGTAAACCAAGTAAGTGCTGTGTGCTGGTATAGATTTCTGTTGTAAAGTTATTTCTTGTTTTAAATTACTGTGTCTTTTTCAGGTGTTAAATTGTAAAAGGAATTGCCTTGCATTAGCAGCTTCAGAAAACTAGAGTGAAACTGTTTATTGATAAATATATTCTGCCCTTAAGATAGTTTGAAAAAAGAAGTTAACGTGTCATATACTTGCCTTTATTAGTTGGGCCTGGAATCGATGATATGAAGTCATCTTTACACCCTAGGTGCATTTAATTTTATAGGTACAATTCCTAGGGCAGAAATGTTTTGAGTTTGGTGAAGAATATGAAAAATATCTGTAACTTTTTGTGTTGTTGAAATGCTGTTGAATTTTTGTTGCTGTCCACTAAAGTTGGCATTTCAACAAAAATAATAAGTTTTTAAAAGCACTTACATTGTGGAATTCCTTTTATTTTAGTTCTTAGAGCTGAGCAGATCTAAAATGACAGTAAATGCAGCACCTTGGAATTCTGTTTTTACTTTGGCATATTGGATATTATATATTAATTCTTCCTGCTTGTCCCCTTTTGTATTTTTAAAGTCTTTTATCATGCTTTGAATTTAATAAATGTATTTGTGGTGAAGGAAGCAGATGGACCACAAAGTCAAGTGACATGCACCCTCTAGGGGAAGAAGAACCAGCCACTTGAATTTCTTCAGCTCATAGGGGACGGATCTTTGACACTACTTTGGCTATGCTTGAAGCAAAGTCTAGTCATGTTAGATAAAAATGCATATTTTGGATTTTATTTTCAGTATGTATGATTTGCAGTATCACTCTAATAAATTCTTTCTTGAAATATGAGCTTTCTACAGAAAAAGAAAAGTCTTTATCATACTTTACTAAAGCTTCTTAAGTGCAATTTGAGACTTCAAATAAGATAAAATTAGCTTAAAAAGAAGATATCATTTTATATGGAGACAAGGTTTTGCACATAGCAATGCTGGCAGTGACCAGAGAGCAATATTAACCATACTTGTTCCATACCTGTTTGCAGGTATGTCCAAAATGAGAACAGTGTGCTGTTCACTCTGAAAAATGGGGTTAAACTGTTATACTGCTGCTGAAATTTATGTGGACATGTTGCAAGTGCTCTATAGTTTTGCCTTTCATTTTCTAAGTGCAATACATTGCAAACTGGAAAAAATAGGAAGGATTTTGGTTGTAGTTCCAGAAGGGGTAATGATCTGCTCAATAATTTTTGCTCAGCTTCTGAGGCAATATTCTGTGTATACTCAAAAGAAATTGTGACTGCAAAACTTTTTTGCTTATGCATTAGCTTCTCTTCAAATGAAAGTACAATTTGAAAAATCCCAGTCTGCTCCTAAAATAAAGATAACACTACCACAGCAATGTGGTACTCTACATTTTTATTTTTGTAATTTTTTTAAGAACAAAACTCTCTCTACTTGACTGTATTAGTGAAATGTATATACTACCTATAGAAATAGCATAAATACTTCTTGCCTCATATTTTTAAATCACAGGTTTGTGCTCTGTTGTGATTGAAGAGTTCTGTGAAGGACTCTTGAGTATTATTTTAGCATAATAACAAGGAAAAAACACAAGAAAATACACAAAAATACATAAAGCCCTAGACTTCTTTGTGCATCACTTTCAAACCAGGGTGAGCTGCATAATGCAATTTTTTCTACATCTATGAGTCAGTTTTCAGTAGGAATTCATGGACTTGCTTGTATAAAATCCTTTCAAGAAAGGCAGCATATTGGGGAGTGTATAATTGCATTTATCTCCAATAAGCAGAGAGGGAGGTTCATAAATCTTTGTGTCTTGTATTTTGATTTAAGGTCAGATCACCTGGTTTGGCTATGAAAGCCCTCGTAGTTTCTGGGACTACATCCGCGTAGCTTGCCGAAAAGTCTCTCACAATTGCATCTGCAGTATTGAGAACATGGAGAATGTCGGTTCTTCTCGAGCTAAGGTAGGGAAGAGAAAGGCTAAAGTGGCTTTTTTATTATATTGCTGTGACATTTCTGTACCTGTAAAAAAACCCACAGTATTTAGCTTACTCTTCATATTTTTTCATTGTTCTAATTTTTTTATGTGCCTAGTAAATATTTTTTTTAAGAAGTCTCACTTTTAAATCAGAATACGTTTCTTTTAGGATTTCTTACCCAGTAGAAAAAATTCTCTATTCAATAATTGTGTTATATTATGAAATTATTGTCCTCAGACTTTTTGCCTTATATAATTTCTTGAAAACACGGTATTTTAAGGGAAATTTAAGTCTCGTGGACTTAAGAAATGCTTGAGAAATATTAAAATCGTAGAAAATGGGTGATTTTTCTCTTTCCCCTTCTAATCATTTTATTCCATGTACAATTTATGCACTGATAGAATAGGTGTGATCAGCTCTTAAGATTTAGAGGTCCTTCTGAATTGTGAGATAATTTTAATAGATATGAATATTTCAATTCAGTAGATAATAAGATGCAAGGCTATTTTCTGAAATATTCTTATAAATAAATAAATGAATTCTGTTACTCTGTGGAATACTTCATGCCAAATAGTAGACAGAGAACCTAATTTGTACAGTGAGTGTGGAGAATAGTATTCAGGTTTTTTGGGGAATATTTGAATGTCTGGATATGAAAAGACAGAGAGCCTGCTGACACAAATACCCATCATGTGCATCAGTTTGACTGATGGTCCAAGTAAGTGTCCTTCTCAGCCTGGAAGCTGTCAGCAAGGGTTTGCCAGTGCTTAGCTGGCTCTGCTTTCACTGGAGGTGTATAGGCTTTAGTCCTTAGCTAAGCAGCATCATCAGTTTCCTGGTTTCAGTCATGTTCTAAATAAATGTGACATAAAGGAAGCTATCCAGGTAAATGTTCTTTTAATTTCACTGCACTCTATGTTATTTTTTTTCCTATGCTGTTGGTATTTATGAAACCAATTTTATTTAGCATTTCGTAGAATTTTGGGGTGATTTGGGTTGGAACAGATCTTGAAGACCATCTAGTTGCAGTCCCCCTGTTGTGGGCAGAGACATCTTCCTACTCTCTTTTAGCTGGAAGCTAGTCTCCCTTGTTCTGTCACTACATGCTCTTATAAAAGGTCTCTCTCCATCTTTCTTGTAGGCTCCCTAGAAAAGACCACAGTTAGGTCACCCTGAAGTAGGATTATAATCTACTACTGGTTCTGGTAGACTGTCTGTAGTGATATTCAGCTAGATGCCAATAAGCACCATATCTATTAAGCATAAGCACATCTTATTACTTACATAAGTGTTTGAAGTTTATATGGTTTGCAAAAAATGTTTCTGGTGTTCTCAAAAGCACAGTTGTAACTGTGGCAGCCATTGAAATGTCTCCCTCTTGTAAGCTACAATCCTGTGCACTAGACCTGCAAACACAGCACAATGTGCTTTCCTAAGGGATATTTTTAAAAGTTATTGCTGTTGTTTATGGAATTGTTCGAGTGAAGTTTCGCTTTTGGACTCTACAAGATTTAGGCCTATTGGATTTGATTTCATGTGTGTATTTGAAGTGCACCTTCTATAATAATGTTGTTACTGCAGGAAAAAAATATTGCACAACTCATTTTTTTAATGTAAATCCCCCAAATATTAGAATGAACACAGAGAATCACTTTGAAGACAAGATAGTGCTACTTTACTGTGGAAACAACTAGATGCTTCCAATGCCATTGATTTTAAAATGTGAAGCTTTCTGCCCTAATCTTCTGCCTCTCATATACATGAGCTTTTCAAAAGGCTGGAGCATATAATTAAAGAAAAATCCCTCCACCCTCTCCTTAAAATTTTGGATAACTTCATTTCATAATAAACTTTGTGTCCTTGTAGAATGCATTTTTTATTTTCATTATTGCTATAATGAAGTATATATCCTAGCAACTGTTTCTGTTTAATGCTAGTTTTGTTACTCAGTCATTTACTCAGGTAAACCAGTGGTATAAGTTTTCAAATTGTAAAACTGTTTCTTTCTGTATTGCTTAAATATTTGATACCTGTTTTGTCTTGCAGGGTCGAGCATGGATAAGAGTAGCACTTATGGAAAAACATTTGTCTGAATACATTTCCACAGCTCTGAGAGACTTCAAAACAACCAGGTCTACAAGAATTTTATTTTTGCAATATTTTAGTAAATGTTGTTTAAGTGAGGGACCTGTATTTGGAAGTGAATGGTGCACTTGATTTGTATAGTAAAGGATGTCATTAATGAAAGACCTGTAACCTAGTGAAAGATTATCTAGAGTTGATATGGATTTGGTTTTAGCATGGGTAGAACTGCAAAATTGAAAATCTTTTCATGGTTTAAAAATGTGGAAATAAGCCTGGAATTCTTGAAAAGTCAGAAGCAAAGAAAACCTCTCTAAAGTAGGAGCTAAATCTGAAATTGTGATGTAGTAAGGATAGATGTAGTATTCCTTTCAAAATTGATAGAAAGCCTAAGGGCTCAATAAAAAATAATTTTTATTGTAACTTTTTCTGAAGAAAAAAGGAAGAGAATTCCAGGAACCTCTTGAGACTTGTAGAGTAAGCAGGATTAGTGATCAGGCATAGCTAGAATTCTAATAAGAAAAATGTGTAACAGATTTTTGTTTTAACTTCTAATTATAAAAACAGGGATGAGAATATGCTTTGTGATAAAGAATACTCTGGCAGTTTTGGACTGGTTTTAAATAATGTGATTATAAGATGTTATTTTATCTCATAACAAGTATGTCTTACAGATTTTTGATGAAGTCACCTGAATACAAGTAGATCTGTAAAATGTACTTTATGTTGAACTCTAAAAGTTCAGATATAATGAATGAGCTATTAAAACAATAAGAATTTTCTCTGTAAGGACTTCTGTTCATTTAGAGTATTATTTTTTTAATACTATTTGTCCAGAGATCTCCATATATTTGGCCAGTATTAAGCTGACTTTAAAACACAGCTAGGTAAACATCCCATTTCATTGCAGTTTCAAAACCTGTTGTCTTATTTTACCCAGATTTGCTTGCATTTGTAGTAGACAAAGAAGTACATAAAACAAAGAAAATCTGGAAAAGCTTTACTCATGCTGCTTCAAACTGAAATGTCACATGGGTGTTTGAGGATGAGATGAGGAAGAGTAGGGTCACAAGTTATGTAGTTAAGTAATACATTCTTTTTCCCTGTTTTGGTAGTGCAGTTTGTTAGTGGATTACAATGGTCTTATTTGATTAGCAGTTTCAAATTAATTTATTTGAACATGTTAATGTTTAATATATTTGAATGTTCTTTCAGTGGTATAGCTTTTGGAAACAACTTCTCTTGCATTCCAAACATAGTAAGTGCAAAGTTTCTTTTGAAGTAATATTTTAAAATACATCTAATGGAAATAAAAATTACATTTTCAGGTTTTGGTTGTGTGGATTTCAGAGCCACTAGCAACAATGGACATATTTTCTTTTCCCGTATGGGATTTCAGATACCTGATAACTGACCTGATTTTTTTTGAGTGATGCTTTGCATCGTTTATTTAGCATTTTAAATTATTTAATTTACTGTATGCATATTTAATAATTATTTGTATAAACGATACATTTCTTGTGTTACAAATGTGTATGTAGAATATGAGATTATCTATCATGCTGATAGCTCTCTTTAAACCTCACTGTTATGTTTAGGTGCCTGGAGTTAGTATTTGAATGAAGCAGCACATTCTTAGTGCTGGATGTGCATGTTGCACTTGGAAAGGGGTTGGATTAAGCATGGGCACAGAATTATTTTTCTAACAAATTGGTCAGACTCTTAAATTATATCAGACTGTTGTGTTGTGAGATGTCAAGTAAATAGCACTGAATGAAGATTTGTGGATTTTCCAAGGGGACTGTTGGTTTGGCTGGATTGCTGCAGCTGTCTTTAACACTGTCACTGCCAGGCTAACTTCTGCATCTCACCATTGAAGGTGTGCCCTGTCCTTTTTTGTGTGATTTCTTCCTAGGCACTATGTTACAAGAACTCAGTGCAGATTGGTACCTGGCAGTGATTTTACAAATGCCAGTGAAATGGCTGGTAATGTGCATGTACTGGGGGCACTGCTGTTTGTTCACAAGTAAGAGTCACTGTGCTGAATCAGACTGTGGAGTTCCTCTAGTGCAGTGCTCTGGCTCAGCCAGCTTAGCCTCCTAGTGCCCTACCTGAAGTCAGAGAGTATAGAGCTGAGTTTGTACTTCTAGCCTCACTATCGGGACTATAATATGTGTCTTCTGAGAGGAAGTCTTACAGATTTGTTCCTTCTACTGAGAACATCCGAGATCTTGAACAGCTCATTATAGTGAATGGATGTCTGTTACAAAGCTGCAAAAGAGGGACTTCTCACAGCAAGCAGTATAACACATTTCAATTTCTGGAGCTGTGCCTCAAAACATGTCTTTTCTGGATGTTCACTATGCAGCCAGCTGGAGCTCTCTCTGAACCATCCAGAAGCTTTCATGCAATTCTTAAAGCAGATGGAGTTTTGGTAGGGCAGTATTCCTGGTATTTGTCTGAAATATAGGTTGTGTTCAGTAATCTGGCACCTTCTTGCACTATCCGCTGCTAGAATGCAAAGGTGAACTGTGCATCTCAGTTCTTAGTAAGTGACATTTCAACCTTGCCTTTGGTACTGGTTTCCCTCTTGCCACATGTAATTCTTAGGTGAATTCTGGTGACCTTCCAGCATGCAATATTTTAAGAAAAGGTAAACTACCTGAAAAATAGCTGATTTTTGAAAATATTTTTTTAAAAAAAATCAGCTACTGAGAATGAAAATTGAATGTTGAACTTTAAAAGAACCTGCAAGTACAATTGTGATAGAGAACTTCTTTTTATATGATGGAATCATTATTTCTTTATGTACATGACAAAAATTCTTCCTTTTAGAGGTAAAGTATAATGTACATTCATAATTTTTTTTCCATTCTCTATTCTGTTCTACTGGTTCATAGGACTGATATTGAAAATTCTTTTTGCTTGTGTCTAAATTCTTCTGTGCTTCAAGACTGTGGTGTTTTGTGCTATGCAGTCTATTAGTTTGCTTTATTTGAAATGAAATATGAATGCCTCTGGGGTTTATGAATTGTTTTTATTTAAGCTGGATTTCTTCAGTTTTCTGTTAAATATGAAAAAAGCTGAATTAATTTCTTTTTTATTGAAGGAGATTTTATGAAGATGGAGCAATTGTTCTTGGTGAAGAAGCAAATATGCTTGCTGGTATGCTGTTGGGACTCAATGCGATTGATTTCAGGTACTGTGTTTGTGTGCTTCATAGCAAAATGCTCAGGAAAAGTACTTATAAATTAATGCATTATGGAAAACATTCTTAAATTCCCATGGTAGTTTGAGAGACAAAACTTAGGTTGAAGCAAAGAAGAGGGCAAGAGAGAGATCTTGTATGGCTCTTCTAGATAAGAACCAAGTTATGCTTTTATATAACTGCATGATTATGGAGTAGTTTTTTCAGGTATCAAAATTCTAAAAGGAATCAGAAGTGTAATTTCAGAAAAATTTCAAAGCTATTAAATGAAGCTTATAGTTGTAACATCTATTAAAGATATTTTTAAAGTGAAAGGAAAACTGTGTGATTAAGTACTTGGTTGTGTCCTGGTACTTGAGGACAGCATTGTAACAGCATATATAGAAGGTAATCTTTATCACTTCTAAATTTAAAAAACGTTAACCTACAAATGACCATTTATTATCAATTTGTGGTAAAATTGCCTGCAGCTGAACTGCTTACATTAATTGACCTTTGCAATTTCTAGCCAGGTTTTTGTGGACTTTCCTATGATTAATTCTAATTAATTAATGATTAATGTTTTTGAGGTAACAAAGGTGCAAGCCCACCTTAGATAATAAAAAAATTAACACAGTGTGTCTGTATGTGTATATATATTAAAAAATACCATCAGCAATATATTAAGATTACAATGCCTGTAAAAAGATAGAACCTGACTGGTGCAAGACCTCGTTAATATGCTTGGTTGGACCAATTTATCCTCGGGCAGAGCCACTGGCAGAGAGTTTTGTAATTCAGCACAAGGAAAAGGAGACTGATAATGCTGTTCTTCATTCTTCTGTCAGTTCACTGTTAGTAATTACCTTGCAGCAGCATTAATGCTTGTCACAAACCAATATAGGAGGTAAACTGCCAGAAAACAGAATAGTAGCCTCACTGGATGCATTGAGATATTGACCATTGCCAAAAGGCCCTTCAGAGATTTACTGCTGTTTATGTACCTCTGTGTCAGGCTTGTTGGACCCTTCTTTGAGCCAGCTTAAATTGTTGAAGAATGAAAAAACATCCCCAGAAGAGGACTGGATAGTTCTTTTGTTGTTAGCTAGTTTGATTCACAGAAGCATCCTATTAGTGGCAGAGATTATGGGAGAAGAATGCTTAGAGAAGAAAAGGAACAAATAAGGAATGAGCAATGTTTTCCGTTTCTGATGGTAAAGAGCATTTAGTTCAGCTGGCTATGGAACTGCAACTGGATGGGGAAAGGATAAAAAAAGAAAATAACCTAAAAATGCAGGTCTTGATGGCTGCTGAGCCATTGTGTAGTCAGATAAGTGCCAATACCACTGAAAGGAGGGGAATGTCATGTAAGCATTTAAAAAAAAAGAAAAAAAAAGGGCAAGGGAGAGGCTGAAAACACAGGATAGCTTCTTTTTCCAGCATTCTGTCATTAGATTGGCTTAACTACATCCTCAGTATATGTTCTGGAAGAACAGAAGTGTGCTGCAGGATGATAAGAGTGATAGCCTTGTGTACAGCAAAATTCAAATCTTACCAGATTTTATTAGTTTAGGCTTTACATAATCTGAAATTAAACTGCTTTTGTATTAGCCCTGTGCTTGGACAGGCTACAGCTATACATGAATAAACATTGCAAGTTTAGGTCTGCAGTATATAAATCCTCTCATAGTCATCAGTTGACTGTGTTTGTCTTTCAAAAGCCTCGGTGTTACATACTACGGTATGAGAGCTTACTTGTATGACTGTACTTGTTCTTTCTTTGTCCTCTGATTTCTAATATAAAGGAACCTGTTAATGGTATTCAGATTACTGATTGGCTCTTGAAGACCTTTACATTTTGTCAATCCAGCTTTTAAGAGTCTAAGAATTTTCTGTGCAAAATGGGAGCTTAGTACTACAGGAATGTTTTTATTGTGCCACGTATCACAGAATGTTTCATGTTGGGAGGGACCACAGTGGGTTGAGCAGGGTTATCCTAGAGCACATGGCACAGGATTGTGTCCAGATGGTTCTTGAATGTCTGCAGTGAGGGAGACTCCACACCCTCTCTGGACAATCTGTTCCAGTGCTTGGTCACCTGCACAGTAAAGAAGTTCTTCCTCATATTCAGGTGGAATTTTCTGTGCATCAGTTTCTGCCCTTTGCCTCTTGTCCTATTGCTTGGAACCACTGAGCAAAGCCTTGATAGTATTGTGATTTGAATGGCTGAGAAGCCGCAGCCATTCTTTGCATGTTATATATGAGATTTTTTTCAGTTCAGTATCTCTTATAAATGTTGACTAGCTTATCTAAGTGGAACTGTAAATTTGAGTTTGGGCTGGAGATGAGAGAGTTTGTGTGTGAACATAATCTGATTTTTTTTCTCACCTCACAGCAATATGGAATTTGGTAATTGTGATCTTGGAGGGGTGCTTTTTTGCTTTGATTTTCTTTTTTTGAGGGGGAAGAGCTAACAGCCCTTTAGATATACTTCCCAAATAGCATTAAATTACTGCATTTTCAAAAATGGCCCTTTGCAATTCAGCTAGCAAAAGCTGTGACTTACTAGAATCTGTTTATCAATAACAGAGATAGAGAAATGAGGAATATGAGCCTTATGGAAGCATGATGATTTTTTCACATCTGTGATAATTAAACATGGTTGAAATGCAATAATTTATTTCCAGTAAAAAAAAATACAGTGTAAATTAAAGCTTTACAAAGCTACAGCCATTTAAGGACATTTTCCAAAATTAGGTTAATTTATGTTCCTCAACTTCCTGCACCTCAGCACCTCTAACTGTCTGAAAGGAGAAAGACCCTGAAATATTTTTGAGAAAATTACTTTTTACTTAGTAGAATGGTTATATTAGCACTCTGGATACCCTTTAAATGATGTGAAATGTGGAAAATTCCAAGCTTGTCCATAATTCTTCTGTTTCTGCTGCTTCAGTTAGCTTTCCTGTTATTCTCTTGCCATCTCTCTGTATTATTAAGAATAAAAGTGAAGGTTTAAAAATTAGGGTTTATAGCACAAAAAAATTACAAAGAATGAAGTTTCAGGTTGGTAATATTCAACTGTCATTTAATTTTCTTTTAATAAATTTATTGTTGTTGCTCTGTTTTATCAGTTTTTGTCTGAAGGGTGAGGGATTGGATGGAAGCTATCCAGCTGTCATAGATTATACACCGTACTTGAAGTTCACCCAAAGGTACTTCTTATCTTTACTCTGCTTTTAAAAAATTTATTTCTTTGGCAAAATTTTACTTATTAGCGGGCCTCTTATTTTTCATTTCATATGCAAAATGTTATTTATCTCTAAGTACAAACTTGTACATTTAGCTACCTCGCTCTTTCAGACTGTTGGAATTGTTACATGACTCATGAAATGAGTCACGCTAATTTTGTTTCCTTGATTCAGAATAACAGTTCAGTGGGAAACAAATGCTGCATCTCCCCTGATGATTATCAGACCAAGTTGTCCTTTCTCTTAGGCCTTTTCTTCTCTGTGTAGCCATAAAAATACAAAGTAGTTATTTTGTAAATAAAAATTATATGTACCCTAATAAATGTAAGATATGACATAGGCAGTATAAGCCATTAGCACATAACAGAAAATCGTGACCAGTGGCTGTGTAAACTGACTTTTTAGCTGCATTTTGCTCCTATGATCAACCTTATGATTAATAATAAAAAGAATTCTCACTATCTAATAAATCAAGAAGCAATTTAACATCACCAAAAGGCATGGGAATTAATTATATGTTTTCTATTGTCAGGTTTACCAAAATGAGAGAAGCATTTAGGAATAGTCTTGAAGATGTACAACTGAACGTGAAATATCCTAGTTACTCTCTTGAAGTTTTTTCTAGCTTACATGTTAGTGACAAGTTGTGATTCAGTTTATATCATGGCAGGATGATGGGGTTATGGAAATTACTACTGAAAAAAACCTGGCAAATTCTGTTAGTGCAGGGGGAAATGTAGTTGTAAGGGAAGATTTTCAAACGGGTACTGGGATAAACCAGAATCACGGAATTGTTGGATTTGGAAGGCACCTTTGGAAATCATTCAGTCTAAGCTCCTGCCAAGACAAGGTCACCTGGAGCAGGAATGTGTCCAGGTGTGTTTTAAATGTCCCCAGAGAGGGACACTTCACAACCTCCCTGGGTGGCCTGTGCCAGTGCTCTGCCACCCTCTGTGTAAAGAAGTTCTACTTCATGTTGAGGTGGAGCTTCTTGTGTTTTAGTTTATGTCCATTCTCTTCCTCCTATCACTGGGTACCACTGAAAAGAGCTTGGCAGCATCCTCTTGACACCTGCCTTTGAGATATTTATATACATTGATAATATCTCCTCTGTCTTCTCTAGACTCAAATAAATTCTTGTCTTTGAGACAGATGTCTGCATTCTCTAACATACATTGATTCTGGAAGATATGAAGATATTTTAAAAATGAGTCTACTTACTATGTAGGGAGATGCATTCTGTGAAGTAAGAGGCACAGGATCTTTGCTATATACATAGATATACATTCTGATTTAAGTTTAATGTAATGACAACCACTTTTTTTTTAAGAAACAAAATCTACTTTCTGTGAAGAAAAGGTTAAGTCATCACTTCCTTAGATAGCATATCGTAATGCATTTACCCTTTGTGCTTAGGAAAGTAGCCCGCATACAGTTGTCTAACTTAACAAAGATCATGAGCAAATTTATGCCCATTTTCTAGGAGGCTATAGAAAAAAAAGCTTGAAATACAAGTTGTGTTTAGTAATCCATCATATCTCAACATTTCAATTTTTTTTTGTTTGCAGAGCTTTTTAAGAAATGCCATGTTTCAATTTCGACCAGAATTTGCATTTTTATAAGAACAGCTTTTGACTTGGCTAATAAATATGATTCTTCAGTTCTGACAGTATCAGCAGTGATGAAGAAGAGCTAAGAACACTGGGCAGTAGTGGCAGTGAAGGCAGTACTCCAGAGAACATTGGTCCTCCTTTCATCACAGATGAAAACAGTTGGTACAACAAATGCAAAAGGGTAGAACAGAAGTACCGGCTTGCATTGGAACAGAAGGTAAAAGATTAGTTTTGTGTGGGGGCTATGGAACCAAAGCTCATCACCAGCCAACTGGTAACATATCCATCAAAGTAAAGGCAGGAAAATATGTTATTAGAGATTGTTTAGCTTCATGTAAGTGCTCCTAAATTTTATGATCCTCAGAGTATCCAAGCATCTTTGCTCACTGATTTGAGGGAAAAGAGGCTTGATGAGTTGGGGAAGAGAATAGCAATAATTCAGAGATCAGATCTCACAATCTAATGTAGAAGCTTTGGCTTCTTTATCTAGTCTTGGAGTTACAGACACTGTATCTCTAATGCTATTTGGTTGTGAGCTTGAAGCTCACATGAATTTTCTCTTCTTTAGAAGTCACAGATTTTTATTGTTGTACATAGCCTGACAGCTGAAGGCTTTTATGGTGATAGTGATGTTAATCTTTAACACTTAGTCTTAAACTAAACAAAAAGGATCCAAACTAAACAAAGTAATCCATTTAGATGAAAGGCAAAACTATCTTCTCAGTGATACTGAGATGGGTTTCTAGAAAATAGGTAGTTTTACAATTTGATTGAAGCAGAATGAGAAAGGAAAACATGAAAGGATGTGTTTGTGTTTGATTTTAATTTAGGTGGCATATTGAATGTAACTATAGAAACCAAAGGTAGGTTTTCCATCTACCACCCAACATACCTTAAGTTAAAGATAAAGTGAAATATATGTCCTAACTTTTCAATAATTGTGCATTTTCAAAGCAAAGTACTTGTCAGGTTTTCATAACAACATATTACATCTGCAGTAGTTACAATGCACATTAGCTAGTAGATGGAGAAGAGTGCAGACTGTTCATACACACCAAAGAAGTAGTGCACAGAGAAAGAGAGGCCGAGTCATGAAAAATTACAGGAAAAAAAACCTGAAATACACCTGGTTAAATTTTTTAAAATAACTTCTATTAGTATTCTATTTTCCTAGTGTAAGAATTTGATTTTTGTAGAACTCTGATTAGAGTAAACCATATGAAGGGCTGGAACCACACAAGGTTGCTTGGAGGTGTAATTATTTCCCTGAATACGGAATATATAGAATCAAAATTGGTTTATTTTAATGCACTTGAAAGAACATTGCTAAAGTTTTTCTAAGTAATAATGAAAGAGTCAGATTTGCCATGGGATAATAAATATTTAATATTTATTTATATTATTTTTTTAATTATGCATACAATTATTACTTTTGTATTTTGGCTCTCTTAGACTTCTTGTTTTTGAAAGCTGGTTGCTGGTCCAATCTTCTCAGCTAATATGGTATCACTTTCCATATGGAAGGAACTTGTGTTCCTGGGGCCCTCTCTGGTACAGAGGGCATTTTCCATGCTTTTATAAAACAAAATATGCTGTTCAAAAGGAATCTCTTCAAATTCATAAATGAAAACCTTTCTCTTGAACCAGCAGAAGGAAGTCCCATCCTGGCCAGACAAAAACATCAGTTTGAACACACACTTTTCCTCACTATGAGGAGAGTGTTATCAGTTCTGGAGAAGCACTGAAGAGAACAAAATAGGTGGATGTTTATTTTTCTTGTTACATCCAAGTGGTTCATTTCCAAGAATACTCCATCAAAGTTGTGACATAAATGTGTAGAAAAAGTACTGAAACATGTAGCCCACATCCACAGTCAGATTCACTAGGAACCTTTATGTCTGCATAAGCACAAAGGCTGCAAATGGCTGTAACAGCAAATGGTAATTTTAGTTTATTCATGAATCCAAGATCCAGAACCATTCCCATTCCATGGAAGTTATTTCTGGTAATATTCTCTTGATGATTTTCTTGATGATTTTTTTGAAAATTGGTACCAATTTTCAAAATGGTAGCTACTCTGACAGCTGTTGACACTTTCCTAGTTGCTTTCCTTTGGAATGCCTACTTGCAATTGCAGCAGCAAAATAACTTTTTTTTCCTACAGCCAGAAAATTTTCTGTTGTCTAATTTTCATTTGGGATGTGCCTGTCAAGTTTTTATATGATTGATTTCAACTATACCTTATCAAGTCTATTACAACTTGAACAAATGACCATTAAGATAGAGCTTCTTTCCCTAGTGTTTCTCTCCCTTCCCTTTCTTCACAGCAATAAGTTGCACCAACGACTGAGTTGCACTCAGTGCAGTAGGTATCTGTCTTGGTTGGAAAGACAGGTGTCTGCTAAGAAAGGCAGGAGCCTCTCTTGAAATGGAAAATGTGAACCCCCTCCCTCCAAATTATTATAATTTTGAAATTAAGGGGTTCACAGACAAAGATATGGGAAGAGGAATAACAGTTTTTTACTAGGAAAATTAAAATAGAAATACAGTATTGCAAAGAACAAACCCCAAAACACTGACAAAGTCAGAATACAACTTGACACCTCGTCAGTTAAGGTGTTAGTAGCAGTCCCATTAAATGGTGGCTGCAGTCCTCCTGGAGTGACAGATGTGTTCAGTTGAAGCAGTGGTCCTGTAGAAGGATGAAGTTCTCCAAAGGTCCAGTAATGATGTAGAAGGGTCTTGTTTTCCTCTGGAATCAGTGGGAAAATTCTGCTCTGATGTTCCAAATCTCAGATTTTATCTAGGTAGGAAATGCTTGGCTCCTCCCCCTGAGTGGAGCATATCACCATGGGATGATGTAATTTTATCAGTCATTCAGTGGGCCTCAGTGGCCCATTAACAGAAGATATCCCCCCTGAAAATAAAGATCACTGCCCCACCTAATTTCAACAGATGGTGATAGAATACAAACTTTTGGTTACATCCTGCTTTGCAAGCCAAGACAGTACCAGTTAATCAGAGACAGTTTATTTGAACAAAGAATATCTGTGTGTTGGAAAACTGGGTGTTTGTGACAAGAAGACCAAGTTGAAAATAATGTCTTAAGTAACTGATACAGTAGGTGTCTGATGGATCCTTCTTTTGCTTTACTATCGTTAATTTTGCCCAAACAGTAATAAATTCCTTTTGTGCCTCCCAAGTAAGTATGTGTGCTGCAGTCATTAATAGCAGGTCACAATATGACAAGCAATTGGATTGCAGCTAAGATGAAGGTCTCTGAGCCATTTGAGTGGTAGGATAGGGTCAGGTGTTACTTTAGCAAGTGAAATCCTGGCGTTGCTACACAGTGGTTCAGCTACACTCTGCTGGTTTAGTCCAAGACTCCTTCATTATCCTACTATCCTATCTTTGGTACTTGACCAAAGCAGATATGGAGGGAAGAATAAACATAAAGCACTTGATTATGCATGACTTTTCTTCTCGTGCACTCTTGGCCAATGTATATCAGCTGAGGGGCTGCCTGTAGCTAAAAGGTTTGTCCGTGTAGTAACCTGTGATATATGTCTCTTCCAAATAGTTGTCAAATATCCCCTCGATTCCATGTAAAATTTCACCATCCAAACAATTTTTTTTTTGGCAAAGCATTCTATGAATCTACCATCTGTTGTGTGAAAAACTACCTCCTATTCTGTCTTTTGATTCTGGCTCCTATGATCTTGATTTCATGGTGCCTAGCTCTTGTTTTTTAAAAAGTTAGGAACTGTCTCTTCCTTTCTGGGAACTGTCTCTTCCTTTCTGCTCTGCCCAAGCCACTCTGGGAATTTGATGACTTTGTCTTTTCCAAGTTGTCTCTTGTCCAGATCAGTGAGTCATACTTTACACATTTGTTATTTATGTGGAAGTTATCCCTTCCCTGTTCTGGAACAGTTTAAGCTGTTCACTTTTGAATAGTAAACTACTGAATTATTTGTGTACTGTTTTTACTGGAATTTTATATGCTTTTACTGGTGGGATGTGCATCTCTGTGTCATTATAGGTATTTACTCTACATAGAATTATGTTTCTGATACTGGTGCTTCAGGTCTAAAATGTTCCTGTAAAATGGTTTGATTTTTTGTTGTTGTTTTGTTTTGGGTTTTTTATGTTTTTGAGAGGCAGGAAATTTGTTATGTTGTGATGCATTGTTTAGTACTTTCATAGTGCTACTTAGAACTCCAAGGAATGTTTTAGGAGTCAAGATAACAGTAATATTTGATGAGGCAGAACTAGGCATACTGAAAAGCTCTCAAGATTACTTGGAATTTGTACTGAGACTAGAAAGTCCCTGTCAAATATAAATATATCCAATGATAGAACTATATTTAAGTATAGGATCACAGAATAGTTACGGTCAGATGATACCCTGGAGATTGTCTTGTCCGACTCCCCTGCTCTAAAAAAGGTAGACTAGAGCAGGTTTCTCAAGGCCTTTTTCAGTCAGGCTGTGAATATCTTGGGGATACACATTCCCCAGCCTGTCTGGATAACCCATCCCAGTATTCATTTAATGAGGGAAAAAGGAGAGAAAAGTTTTCCTATATTTAAATAATTTCCTATATGCTTGTATTTCAGGTTGTGCCCATTGCCTCTTTTCACTGGCTATCACTGAGAAGAGTCTGATTCCATCATGCATACACCCTCCATTAAACACTGATGCACATTGATATGATTCTTTGTCCTTACCCTCCTCTCTTCAGCCCTGACCTGAGCAATCCCAGCTCCTTCTGTTTCCTCTCATACCAGAGATGCTTCAAACCCTTAACAGTCTTTGTGGTGATGAATTACACTAATAGCATTTTTTTACCAGCTATTGTGAACCTGTTTTCTTAACAGGAGTTGAGAACAGACATCCCCATTCTGTGTCTCTGAAAACTACCTTGGTTTTAATACCTTTTTTAAAATGTGGACATATATAAAACAGGTGCACATTTTTCCACCAGTTTCAAGGAGTGTGCACAATTTTATGTTGTGTAGACCTACTGTATCTTGTTTTAATTGATAATTTCTAAGAAGTTGCTAACATCTGATATGCTGGAACCTTCTTTGTTATTTTAATGTGTGATTCAAAAGGTCAAAGAAACTTTAAAATAATATTTTATTCATAGAAATTCTGCATCCCTTTCATGAACTATAAAGATTCATGTAGATATCTTCTGCCCTTACCCTTGTGCATTATCTAACATCTTGCACCTGTTCAGTTATAGAATTCTGGTCTTTTTCTTGTACTTGTGACAGTTGCTTTTGAAAGAGGAATTACTGTTTCATGCTGGTGGCTTTCCTGTCTCGTTTTTTCATCCATTTTTCTACTCCTTTGCAAGAATATAAATAAATTATTTTCCTGTTACCTATTAGGAAATCTCAAACTAATGTAAAGTCAGTTTGCTAGTCTGTTTAAAAAGAAATAATTTAAAAATCCTATAAAAAACCCAAAGTAAAATTGTATACATCATAAACCAACAAATGTGAACAAGCATAATTGCTAGTGGTTTTGATAATGTGTTCTTTAAAGTTTTCTAATAAATTACATTTTCAGGGTTATCTTGAAGAATTGGTACGACTCAGAGAAAACCAGCTGTCTGAATCTGTCTCACAGAATAAACTGCTCTTACAAAGAATTGAAGATATGGATCTAGCCCACAAAATGGAGAAGGAGCAGCTGGAATATATCATTGTGGAACTGCAAGACCAGTTGTAAGTTAGCATAATGGAGAAGCATTGCTAGAGCAGTATTACTTAAATTATTTAAATTATATAACTACACAATATGTGGAGTTTCTGATCCTGTGGAAATGAGTCAGCTTCTTAAAGAAACTGATGTATTTTAGCTTTTTAAATTTTTTCTGACAAATCTTAGATTTGGCAATTGATCCCTGGAAACTGTAGTAGTGTGAAACAGAATAATTCTGAGATTAAATATTTAAATTTTTTTTAGATCTGAAATACCTTACAGTAAACTTGCTTAAATTTTTTACACATTTTTGTAAAATGTTCTTTATATTTAATTACTCCCAGTTTGAAGGCTACCCCTAAAAGTATTGAAAATAGTTATCTTTTGAAGATGATTTTTTAAAAGTTAAGCAAGAGAGAGTAAAAAAATATTTGCTTTCTTTGGCCAGATTTTAATTTATTTATGATGGCCCCGACACAGTAGAAGTTCATCTGGTAATCTTAAAACTATTAAAACTGACAAAACAATTCACTATCACCCTTTCTTCAATACAAGTCAAAATGATAAAACAGTAGAAGGCGTATTTTTTATTAATAGCATGTGTAATTTCTAGTATGATAAATATTTGAGTATCTTATGGTCATTATACAGTTTATCCTCTCAGCCCTGTCTGGGTGGGGAGATACTCTCCCAAGTTGGATGGGTCTCTGAGCAGCCTGGTGTAGTGGAAGGTGTCCCTGCCCATGTTGGAATGAGATGATCTTTAAAATCCCTCCCAACCCAAGCCATTCTGTGTTTGAAGATCCAGGTAGATGGAAGATTCACTGCCTGGTGATAGGTTGCCGTGAAACTGCCATGGGGTGCACCTGCAGCAGTTGAATATTTTACTCATAACAAATATAAAACAAGTTATTTTGCCTTAAATCTGGATTAATTTGTAAATGTACGAGCCCTGGAGTAACACAGCAGGCATCTGAGATCTTTGAAGCAATCCATGAGAATATTTGAAGACACCATCCAAAAAGGTCTTTTCTACAAAGTAAAGTACTTCAAGCTTGTAAGCAAACCTTTTTTTTTTTTTTCTGTTGCTCTCTCTCTCATGATAGATCATTTTATTGCCAGTGCTTGAAATTGATTTTATGAAAATGTTCAGGAATAAGGATTTGGCATTTTATTTAGGTCAACTGCAGAGTTGAGTAAGAAAAGATGGTTTTCCAGGTTTCTTTTTTTTCCCTCTGATTGACTGTAAGTTTTTGAGAGATATCTGTTCTTGAGTTCTTCTCTGAACTTATTGATATGGCTAATGATTCATATTATACTGCTTAGGCATCCCTGGTTATTTGGGGGAGGTGGAGAAAGGTATGAACTCATTTAAACCTACTCTGATACTGGAAATTTTGAATGTTCATACCTGCTGTTAAATTTTAGCTGAGATATATGCAGTCAGACTGTTCTGAAGATCTGTCTTTCAGATTTGATTTTGTTTGATGGCTTTATTATGTAAAGGCTCAAATTGTGGAATAACTCCTGTTGTGTCTTGACAGTGTTCTTGTAAATCTGTTTGTGAGACATTGCAGTCAGGAGTCTGAACTGCACTAGATATTTGGAGCAGTACAATTTTACATTTTTCTTGCTGTGAGTGTAGTGAGCCTGTCAGGTGAGGGAGGGGAAGAAATATTCCTAGCAGGTTTCTAGTGGTCAACATCAGACATAATTAACTTATTTTAATAATATTTGGTATTTGTGTTGGTTTTTTTTTATTCCAACCAAAGGTGACCTGGCTGCCAAATGTGTTGTATCAGTAATGTGTCTGTAATGAGGCATGAATTTTGGCAAATTGCTTTTTGTGGTCCAGCCATTTTAGAATGATGCTAAAGTAATACCAAAACTTAGTGTTTTGCTCCCCTACTGTTACTAGCATTTTGAGGCACTGAATGTATGCTGTAATCTGAGTCCTTCATCAGCAGATAGGAGCAAGTTTGGGACTGTAATTCTGCCAAAGGCATACTGCATTGCTGTTTGTAAAACACTTTGAGATCTGGTTTAGGATTGTTTGCTGTGTAATTGAATCTATTATAAATAAACATTCTATACTTTCTTTTTAATGATGCTCTTCTATTCTACTGGCTGCAGTTCTTAAGGTAGCAATGTTTATGACTTCAAATTTTTGTTGAGTAAGGTTTTGTTGAGATTTCCTAAACAGTATTTCACAGGCATGCAATGCAAAATGTTTTATGTATCTTTTCAGTAAACTTGACAGAATCTGAGACTATATCTATTTCTGCCTTCCCCCACCAAAAAAATAAATGTAAGGTAAAGAATAGAGATCTGACTTTGTTGACAGTTTAGACTGCTGCTGTTGCTGACTTGGAAACCAGTTAACCCAGGATCAACAGATCAACAAGGTCTTCAGGTTAAAAATTAAATATCTTACAGAGAACCTTTTCTGTATGAACATTTACTAAGGAGGTTTGCTGCAATGCATGAAATAAATATGAGGATAGGAGGTCAGAAAAATTGGGAAGGAATTTTTCTTTTACAGCTGCTATGCTTCATGTTCTAGAATTTTCAGTATTCTTAACTCTGTCTCACACTTGAAAATTCAAGTTACAATGAACAGCATAGTTTCCTATTTTGTTAAAAGCCATTTTACAGATCTCATGAATACCAATATCTGGAAAATGGTGAAGCTGAAAATTTATCAATTCACAAAAGAATAACTTTTTTTTTGTATTTCTCAGCTTAATGCCCACCCATCTGGGGGTTGGACCTCTTACTTTGTTGGCAGGTGTCTGATGGCAAATCAAGTTGGAAAAGTGAATCTGTAATAGGCAACCTGATTATCAGTTCAGCACATTTAAGCCAGTGCACAGCTCATCAGGAAGAAGGTTCAGACTGGATATTGGGAAACATCTCTTTACCCAAAGGGAGGTCAAACACTGGAACAGGCTTCCTGGAGGGGTGGCCAATGCCCCCAGTCCATCAGTGTTCAGGAGGCATTTCAATTGTGTGAACTGTAATAATGATGAGCCACTCAGGGCGTTTGTGTGCTTCCTCAGATGTCATCACTCTGATGTGTTTTTTCCTAGGACTTACTGTAGTTGAACACTACAGAACAGTGCTTTTGGCTCCACTCTTCTCTAAGAATAGTGTCTTTTTCCAGTGAGGGTGAGGCACTTCTAAAGGCCTAAAGTATATAAAATTAACAGTTCTTAAATGCTAGAAAATACCAGCTCACAGGAGGACAGCCAGAGGAAGCCTGTTGTCCATGGCACGTCTACATGAAGAAAATAGTTAGAATTCTGTAACATTCAAATTACAGAATTATAATTTGATGGGAGAGGGATCCCAAATCATCAAAGAATTGCATCCTGGAATATTCAAAATGTACAGAGGCAGACATTCCTTCTTCCTCTATGTTTCTGCAAAGAAATGTTGAATGTCTTTTGAAGTACAGTGACGTTTGATCGCATACCCCACCAGTAAAAAAATTCTAACCACCCCCACAAAGTAGGTATAATTATTTATAATTTATATAAATATACTATAGTGCTAATATATTATTTGCATTCTTAAACATACAAAAATAGAAATTGAAGAGTGTAAGATGAAGATTAAATAAATGTTACATTTTAAAAAAATTATTAACAGTACAGAAAGGGTTTTTTTCCTCAGTATCCTGAAGGATTATCTTCTGCATCTCAATTTGAGACCATTGCCTTGAAGGAATAGTTAGCTCAGTCAAAGATGTGATGAGGCAAAATCTGGAACCATTGGCCCACAATATCCTTGCATTAAAACTCTTTAGCTCAGTTTAAACATGCTTTTTTTCCCCCCTTAGGGTGATTCTTAGTCTTTCTTTTGACTAACACACTACCTGTGTTACAACACTCTGCTTTTGTTACTTTAAAGTTCAGATCCTGCATTTGAAATTGATATTTATATATGTTAAATATTGATGTATGGTTACGAGAGAGATTCCATCAATTTCCTGATTGGCTCGTTTCCTGCATGTTGACTCACTGATGTTATTAAAATTGATCTCACTGATGTTATAAAAGTTGATCACTTTAACATAGAATATCTTTTTAAACAAAAATGGAAGGAAAAAGAAAAGTATTGTATGCAAAACAGAAAAACTCCCAGAATGCTTTAAAAGTTTTTTCTTCTGCTTTGATTTTTGCTGAAATGAAAACAGTGATTTCTGTAATGTTTACCACCACAGGTTTCCTCCTAAAGAATTTCTGCAGTTTTTCAGGTTGGTGTGCCTGGTATAAGATGGTACAGCCCCTTTGTCCCAACTGGTGTAATTTTTTAATCAATTTCTCACATTCATGTGAAATTTATTTTGTAAATTCAATGACTGCTGTATCTTATACCACTCTGTTTTTTATCTCTCTCTGCTGTTTCTTCCTAGATCTCCATCTTGATATGGTGTTTTGTTGAAGGAAGAAAAGTTAAGGGGGAAAAAACGTCAGTCTTCCATGTTTGAAATTCTGTTATTGGTTAAGGCACAGATAGGCATCAAATAAATTGTAGGGACACTCGTATCTTACATTGAATTAGGCTTGACTGTGTGACTTCTTTTTATGTGTTGTCAAATTTTAAAGATAAGTTAAATTTTCTAGCTATTCCTTTAGAATTAGCCTTCTCAAGGTCCAAACTGTGCTTTTACTCCATTTGTAATGTCTTAATATAGCTTGACATTTTATTATATTAATAATACTTAATATTTTAATATCCAGCAATACTGCATTTTCTATCTGAATAATACAGATGTCTTTGTAAAGACAGGAAATGACATTGTACCTGAAACCCTGAGAAGCTGGGTTTTTTTCAGTGATACTCTTTAATTACAGTCAGTGTGCTATGTGTGCCTTCACAGCTGAGGTGTGCACAGCCTGTCATGCTTCCCTCTTTTCCAGGCATTGACTGCTGGAATACTCTAGCCACACTTTTTTCTTTATGTTAGCTCTGCATGGAACTCAGGGTAATGCTCCTTGCCTTTCAGAAGGGTCCATCAGCTCATTCTCAGCAGCACCTGAACATAGCATGCTAGTTCTGAGCAGAATGCAGAGTAAATTCAGGTGTGTTTAACTCCAGGCAAAATTAGCTTTTCTGTTTCAAACACACTGTGTCCTACCAGGTCTGTTATGGACTATGTAAAGGAAGATACACTATATTCTCTGTAGCAAATACAATTTCTTTGCAATAAATTGTCATGCCCCGTTTGGTTAAAAAACTTGCTTATGAGCACAGTATCTGTGCTTGTCCTCACTTTGTCAAGATGCTATTTATAAATGCTCTGGAGTCTGCAGCGTGCTGCCACAATACTCTGCCTGTGATCAGGCAGGGGAGGGTCAGAGAGGAAAGCACAAAGCTGTGGAGGATGTAGGCTTAGCTGTGCTGTCAGGGACAAGCAGAGGAAAGCTTCTCCAAGGAAACGGAAGCAGGAGGGTCTGAGCAAAGGCTTTGAAACTTGCCTTGTGTTTGTGTCTCCTTGTGAGTGAAGCTTTAATGTAGGTTGCCTGGCTTTGTAATCCTAGCTCAAAACCTAAATCATCTGGAGAAATAGGAAAGCTGGATCAATTTTTTTTAGCCCTCTTGCTGCCTTCCTTTCAGATAGTCCTCTTATTTTAAGACTTTTTCTTTTTTCATAGAAACTGAATTCCTCAGCTGCTTAAGTACAGTAAATCCAATTTGTTGCAGCTGCTTTATTTCCTCACTGAAAGGAAGTTGAAGATTAAAATTTAATCTTTGATCCTGGCAAGTTTCTTTCCTAGAATGTGAAAACTGAGAATGCTAATCCTTTCCTTTTAAAGCTTTAATGGATCCTGCTATCAAACCCTAATTCACATTAGCCATGCTTTAATTTTTAATGCTTCCTGTCTGTCTGCTTCTCTCTCAAGTTTGAGCTGCAGTTTGAAATCCTTAGTATTGCAGTCTGGTTGATTTTCAGGTCCTTCGTTTTTCAACTTGTCTGTGTGTGGTTTCTTGTTTGGTTGGGGTTTTTTTTGTTTTTTGTTTTTTTTTGGTTTTTTTTTGTTTTTTTTTGTAGCGTAGAAAAAATATTACATATTCTGAGAGATGTTAAAACTTTTATTTAAGCAGTGTTTTGAATTTTGTTTTTGTGTAATCTTTTCAAGTTTACTGCAGTATTGTAATCCCATTCTGTTTTACAAGGGTGTGAGTTGACAGCAAGAGGGGAAGTTCTGTTTTTATTGAGATGGAAACCAAAGAAGACATGGGTGTTTCCTTTTTTGCAAATATAACTAGGAAAAGTTCAGCTGGGCGTAGGACATAGACAGAGAGACTCCTGCATTTCAGAGAGGAACATACAGGGCAAGGAACAGAATTTTATGCACAATTAAACAATTTGCAATCAAGCCTCCAACATGATTATTCTGTTCTTAGAATCCATGTTGGTTTATTGCACAAGTGAAAGCCAAAAGTTTCTGGGTTGATAACAGCCTAAGGAAAGGGCTTACTCTACAAGATGCAGTAGATAGGGAGGCATTTATTTTTACACTTTCATATTTTAATATCTTATTCCAAACTGTTAAAAAGGGGGGTGAAAAGGTTTACTTTAAAATAAACCTTAACATTCTAAAAAAAAGTTTAAAGCTTTTGAAGTTATTGGTGTCTTCAAGGATGTGTTGGAATATTTACAGCAAAATGTTTTCTGACTCCAAAATGAAAAATACTCACTTTTGTAAGGAGTCTGCCTTCTGCTCCCTTCTCCCCTGCATTCCCCTTGGTGGGTTAGAGACCCATAGGGATTCTTTTTTCACCATTTTGCATACTTAATGACATTAGCATGGCAGTGTATCGCCTTCTAGGAGTCTACTGTGTAATACTACAATCTGTTTTTATAGTGGCATCTTTTCTCTCTTCTCCCATAGATTCACTCTATGGATAAAGGCATTGCATGGAGGTACCAAGCAAGAAAGCTTTAAATAAATTACTTGGACATTAGCACCTTATGCATTCCAAATTCCAGAATATTTGTCCAATGTAGAATTTAAAAATTGGGAACAGGGAAAAAAAACGCCTTTCAAAATAATAGTAATGATAAGTATTGAGCCTCTGAAGGCCTCAGTACAATACAGTTGCAAATCATGTGTATTCACAGTAGGAAAGCATATTGTGTGGATTATGAGTTTCTTCCTCTGTTAATATACCTGAACTGTGGCAGAAAAAGAATACTTGCTTTGGCATAACAATACAGCAGACATCAGTGTCCTCCTCTTCTCATTCCACAAAGAGAATTCTCTCGTTTCTGGAACCTCAGGTGAACCTGAGGCTTTGTTTTCATAAAAGAGTTTTAATAACTTAATGCTGCAAATGGAGGGATTAGAGAAAAAACAGGTAAAATTATGGTAAGTAAATCGTGGTGCATAATCATTAACTTCTGGATTGCAATCATAGAGCCTAAATTTAATCTCTTTGTACTTTATCTGTTTAGATAATAACCTTGCATTATCATTTGCTTCTGAGAGTCACAGGGTTTTGTGCTTAATTTCATAACCTTCATACTAATCTACTGTACATTTGCTTCTGTATTTCAGAAGATACTGATGGGAAAAGCAAGTATTTCATATTGCTTATACATAAATGAGAAAAGTTGACCAGAATTTAACTTTTTCTAATATGTCTAATGCAAGTTACATGAAGTTCAATACCAAACTAAATGGGCTTTAAATGACAAGTGGTAAAAAAGCCTCATTTTTTTAAGGGTGGAAGAACAGTGCCAAGTTAGAATGGGGAGGAGAGGCTAGTTCTGTATTTGCAGACATTATTTTACCATTGATATATTGAAGGAGTATCTCTGTGATTCATCAGACAAAAGAAATTGATATTTAAATTATCCTAAACTTTGGATTTATTTTACTAGATTTATTGGCTTAAATAGATCAGGAATTAAGTTTCATCCAGTAAAAAAAGATTAGCAAATTCTTTTTATACTTTCACAACAAAATTATAGGTTTCTCTAAAATACAAATAGCTTGCTCAAAAGAAAGGTGAGTTACAGATCAGTGTGCATACACATGATTGCAAAAATTTTGGAGGTTTTTTAGATTATGGATGGTATTTGTAAATTTAGGTTATAGCTTGTTTTTCCAG
This sequence comes from Toxostoma redivivum, assembly GCA_013397375.1. Classification (NCBI taxonomy): domain Eukaryota; kingdom Metazoa; phylum Chordata; class Aves; order Passeriformes; family Mimidae; genus Toxostoma; species Toxostoma redivivum. The sequence continues at coordinate 674,255 of VXBI01013800.1, forward strand.
TTTTAACTTTGTGCCTTCTGTTTGTTCAATATTTTGGTAAAATAAGCACAGTCCAAATGAGTTCTGGAAAGGTTTTAAATACATAAAGTGAAATGCCTGAAGTTATAATCAAGGAAATACAATCAGTGTGCTCCCTGATTCCTGAGCAAGAAGCTTTTATGAGCTGCTGTCCTGTTTTGGCTAGCAAGTGGTTGAGATATAGATAGGTGTTTTTTGGTCACATTTCTGTTCTTATGCAACCACTTAACATTGTAATTTTTCATCATGTTCTTATCCAAATTATAAATCAAATTACGTTGGCAAAGATTTTTATTTGCCACCATTCACCCCTTCCATGTCTCCATTTCTAGTGTTACTCTCTATGGATTTTTCTTTGGGTTTTTTTTTTCACCCTTTTGCCCTTGGATCAGACTTTTGCCCTCCTCTTTTTTTTTTATTCTGCAGTTTCTAAGATTTTGAAGCTCTGCCTTACCATTTGCATAGTTTGGCAGCTTTATTAATTCACATTCAACCGCCAAAAAGGACTTCTATTACTCAAGGCTTGCTGCTAATATTTTAATTTTCTGTTTGTAATTAAAACCATGGCCTTCTGAAAGAGCTTATATATGCTAGTTTTGGTAAATACTTCCCTATGCATGTAGAAAACTAATCTTCCAATTACCCTGTTGGATATCTCACCTGAAATTCTTGCTGGCCTAATATGATAGTGGAATTTAAAGAAAAGGTGGTCATTCAGTCAACCCAAAGTAACTTAACTATTTTGCAGTTGTTTCTCCTGTTTTTACTGAATTCAAAGGAATCAAGTTAAAGTGATAAAAAAGTTATTGAGAATACCAGTTTTCCTCATCTATTAACAAGAAAGATCTTGATTTATTTTCTTTCCACACCCTTGTAGAAATGTTTTTTTGAAAGGAATTCAGCTATAAACAGATATGTTGTATTTACATAACTAACATAAGGGAAAAAGAATCCTTAAATGACAAACTGACTTTAAGAAGATATTTACAGAAGGCAAATTAGACAATCTGTCCAAAAAAGCCTTGTTTTCTAAGAGTCCTCCATTTCCCAGCAGAGGTGATCTGATAGTGGAAGAACTGTCTTTAGATCTGCTCTTTACCTTTTCAGTAGTTTGTTTGCTGATCAAGTTCAGTATTCTTGACTTCTGTCAAGACCTACTATCTGGGAAAACTGGTTGTGTTGTGCCTGTTATCCTCCCCCAGAGAATCAGGCCTGGTTATTTGTCCGTGGACATGAAGAGTGTCAGTCACATGCTGCAGTTCTATTTTAGTGTGCATATGCAAAGTTAACATATTATGGTATGTTTTGATCCATTCTGGATGTCTGTGCTCAGAAACAAAGTCTCCACTGCAGCTAGACAAGAACTCAGGAGTCCAGCTGCTGGTTTTTGCTGACAGTATAAACTTCCTCAAGTTATCCAAAGGTCAAAAAATTGAAGGCTGTATAAAATTGGTAATTAATTTCATTAGGGTATAGCTCAAGATCTCTCTAAGAGGTGATAAATGAGGATTAAAAAGATGCTGAAGAAGCTCAAGGGTATCTGTTCTGTGGCACAAGTAATGCCATTGCTGTGACACACAAAGATCTGTTGGTCAGTCAGAATAAGAAATTGTGTTGCAGTAGGACATTCCTCCTTTTTTTTTCACAGCAGCAACTGCCTTTAGAAAGTCTGCTGGCATCTAACTGCTCTGACATTTAATTTGGGGAACAGTGTGTCAGTGTACAGGGCACAAATGTGAAAGAGATGGTATATTGCAGCATCAAAATCTACTGGTAAGTAACTCGTTTTCATACCTGCTGATCTAATTTCTCAAAGTCCAATGACATACCAGTCCAGACAGCTCACTGTGTGCTGCAGTACTGACAGCTTGGGAGTTCCCTTTTTATTTTGGAGTTGCTTTTCCAGATTTTAGTTGTATTCATGTATGCTATCAATTTGAGTTTGCATTCCATATTTCCTATCCTGAATAAAGGTTTTTAAAGCTTGTTCTTTATGCAAATGTTTTTATTTTTTTTAAGCTTTTATTTTCACTTTTACTTTTCACTACTCAGGTAGTTCTTGAACTGGAACACTCATCTGATGTAATTCCCTTTCTTAGGGAATTAGTCTGTTTGGTTTATTTCCTGTCTTCATCTGCTGGTAGGAGGGCAAATTGCCAACTGGACTGGCATTTTCTGGATTTGGAGAAATTAAACTTGCAGGTAAGAAATTACTGATTTTTCACAGGTATAACTGGAAACAGAACTGAGTTTTATTTTATTGAACAAAAAAGCCTATGTAAATGGAACTTTTGGAATAGGCTTCCAATGAATCTGCATTTGATCCAAGGGAAATTTGAAATCCAGTATAGCTGAAATTAAACCAGAAATTTTATGTGGTTACACAGGAAAGGCTTTTCTTTATTAGCTTGGGCTAAACAGGAGATTAAATTTTATTTGCTTATTTATTTTTAAATTCCCAGAGGTAGTATAGTTACAGTATAGTAAGTGACGAGCTATAATCACTTACATAATTTCTGTTGTGCATGCAGGAGCCCAACATACAAGTTGTCCTTTGTCCCTCTCTCTCACCATTAAGTCAGGTCACAGTTTCAAGATGCAGAGGTCTTAGATGTGTTAATTCAAAGCAGTAATTTTTTAATCTCTTGAAAGTCAGCTGAGCTGCCAAAATGCTAGTGCAAACAGAAGTGTTTGTAGGTTTATCTTGGGAATTAAATTTTAAAAACATAAACACAAAACAAAACAACAACCAAAAAAAGCTTAGTAAAAAAAAAATTAAATAGTTATTTTTGATGCTTCATTTACACAGTGGACATGATTGTGCCAGAACTGAAAGGCAGCAGGGATGGAAATGGGCAGTAATTTGTCAATTGCATCTTATTTTTTTGTGTGTACCTTACAAAAATATGTCCTGCCTGTGCTTAATACTCTCAAAATAATAAAAGTTGAGTATATCTGCAAATAAATATTCTGGAGAGTACCTGACAAACAGGGCAAGTGAGCAGTAGAGGGGAAGGATGCTTATTGGAAGATTTCACTAATCTCACATTTCCTTGTGTCCTAAATACACAATTAAAGAACTGAAAGAGCATGCAGAGATATTTCTAGGAATAGCTGGGTAAACCTGATGAATGCTCTGGCTGCTTCTGTTATTCTTGAATAAACGTAAGTAAATTTACAGGCCTGGAGGGAGCATGTGTATCTACAGACACTTATTTCCACCCTGGGAGTATGTTAGTATTGATTAGTTAATAACTCATCAGTAATCTTTTGTAATAGGCAGGAATTCTTTAGCAGGATGTTTTTACTGAACAGGTTTCTTTATTATTGAAGAGGAGCCTAATTTTAATAGTAGGTCTTTGTATAGAGAACAAAAAATACAAATGTAAGTTTGTTAGTTTCTAATTTTGTACTTTAGTACTAAGATGTTCTCATCGTTTTTGCTGATTGTTTTGCCAAAGAAATTATTACTTGCAGTAGTATTTTCAGTTTGTGTGGAGTTTTTCTTTTTTTCAGATATTAAAAAAACCCCACCACAATTCAAGTGTCATAAGTGTTATCCAGGGACAACATGGCGAGACCGTGTATGTTATACTGCGCTTATATATATGCATTATGGAAAAATCTATGCTGTGAAGTAGTACAAAGGGTATTTGGTCATTTTAAAAGAAATGCCCTGGTTTCAGCTGGGATAGAGTAAATTTTCTTCCTAGTAGCTAGTACAGTGCTGTTTTTTGGATTCAGTTTGAGATTAATGTTGGTAATAGACTGATGTTTTGGTTGTTGTTGACTGTTCTTTCTCTGCCTTTCTCTTCACTATTTATTTATTTTATAATGTTTGCAGAACTTGAAACACTATAGAAATTAGCTTACAAAAGTGTTGTTAGGAGTAAGGACTGCTAAGGGTACAGCTTTTACTTTCTGCAGATTATGAAACAGCTACTGCTACTTTTTTGCCAACATGATTGTAAAGAGATGGAAATAATTGTAGACACAGAGGATAGATACCAATTAGTTGGATGAGAGAGGGGAAGCTCACAGGCTCTCCGGCAATCATGAATTTTTTCACACCTAGACTAAAGAATGTACCATAAATGGGTTTAACCCCCCTGCTCTCATAATCAGTTTTTACATAATGCTCCTACCCTGCACAAAACCTTCAGCACTCTGCAGTTCCTCTCTGTTAGTCCAGGATACTCTGTTCAACCATACCTCACACATTGCGTGTCTTTCATTCAAACAACTGCCTTACAATCTCTTACTAAGATCCACTGTATTCTCCATGTAACACTGCCTTCCTGACATTGTTACTTTTAGCCACTGTTCTTACCTTCTTTTCCAGACTGAAGAAAAGGACCTAACAGCTTGGTGCATATGCTTGTTTTCATTCAGGTTTAATTGTCTTTCCTTGTTTTTTAACTTCTTCCTTTAGTAAATCCTATTGCCTCTCTTACCCTTTTTTCTTTTTGGAGTGTCCTTGCTTTTACTCCTATATTAAATGGCTTAACATACTGTCTTACAAACCTTATCTTGCAGCATCTTTCAGTCTTCACAGCTACAAAACTAATAGAGCCATATTTTATTGAATTTTATTTAAAAAATAGAACTACATACCTATTGCAGTCTTGGTGTGAGGAAAAGTCCTGCCTCAAACCCTGCAGCACCTCTGCACAGAGTTGGTTAGTCTGGTTACAGTGTTTGCATTCTGGGGAACAAGAGCATTACTGCAGAAATTCAGTGTGCCTTGGATAAAATAAGTTGTTCTCCTTTGAGAGCTCTTAACCTCCAGAAAGCATTTATTTTGACTGAACAAGAACAGGACAGCACTAGATAGTCTTGCAGAGCTTTTTTATCACATTGAGTTTTGAAATTTTTATTTGCTTTTTTTCATTAAAACTTGATGATATTTTCTTCCTTTTTAACCTTTTCCTGTAGTAAATGCTTTGGTACCTACCTCTTTTCATGTTTGGGGGTATTTGTAGCAGGATCATTTTTCCTCATGGTGCTTAAGAGTGTCAGGATTCTGTTTGCTGTGTTGACATGGCACTTAGGGACATGGTTTAGTGGGGGACTTGGCAGTGGTGGGCTTATGGTTGGACTCAATGATCTTGAAGGTGGTCTTTTCCAACCTAAATGGTTCTGTGTTTCTGTGCTGACTCTTCAAATATGTTTGATTAAACAAAAGCAGTGACGGTTTTTGCATATCAAGAGAATTGCTGTCTGCAGGCAATGCCTTTATAATGGCTCTCTGCTGCAGTGGAATCTTATGATACTTGAAAAATATCTGCAAAAGAGCAAAGAGCTGAATCATCTACAAAGCTGATAAAATAGGTGGTAACTAATAGCATCTGGTATGAGTATTTTGTCGAACTTACTGTTTATACTACTACTTTTTATGTATTTGATACTGTTCTTGGACTGATTTTATAATTTCAAATCTATTTTTACATATTTTTAAAGATACAAAATAAAAGTTTTAAGAGGAGAATATTTATTTCTGTATCCTACTTGATGCCTAGTTTTCTTCCTGAGCATGTGGAGTGGTTTAAGAAGTGATTAACTGAAACTATCTTTAAATGTTATGTTAAAATTTCTGGAGAAGTTTGGTAAGTCTTTGCTTCAGAATTTCTTTGTTCACACAGAAAAAGTGTAGTTTCAGGTTAGTAGGGTGTGAAGATTTGTGGAGTATAGAAATATAGATATATTCAATATAGAAACCTATGTCAAATGCAAAACTTCCACTGTTAGCAACTTGTCTGTAGATGTGTGTCTGTGATAGTGTACCAGGGTTGTCCAAATGGAAATTTGCATGTACGTGTTATATGTGTGTATTTACATTGAGGCACTGTGGGCATAGTCATATAAACTGTGTCCTGTTATGAAACTTCTATGAAAACATTCAAGATGTCCTTCTGAATAAGGATGTGATGTAATGTACCTGGCAAACCTCATAAGAACTTGCTATCTTGTTGTTTCAGTTTTCTCAAATCAACAAACCTGTAACACCTGTGTAATGCTCAGTGTTCCCCAGGGAATTAGGGTTATTTCATGGGGAAGTGAATCCCATTCAAGATACTTGAAATTATTGAGAGCTTTTTGGGTTAGTAAAGTGGTTATTCCTGTAGACCTCTTAGGAGGGTGAGGGTGTGGATCCCTGGGTAGAAAAGTTGATTGTTTACTTGTATGAATGCTGAGGGAATTTAATCATCTTGAGAGAAATTTCTTGAAACTAGTTTTAATCATGGTTGTGCTTCATCCCTTTCTTGTGCAATAAAACTCTGAATCTGTCTCCTCTGTGAAACTCAGCTGCTAAAAGTTCCTTACTGAGCTCACTACTGTCTTACTTTGTTTTGTGGGAAATTCTGGTTCTTTGGGCACTGTCATTTGCCCTTACAGGGATTCCTGTCTAAACAGTTAAAATACCACCAGAATAAAAATAACTGTATTGTAAAAGTAGACCTATTGAAAATGTTATTGGAAAATTCATGTAAATGTATGTGTGCCATGAATAGTTATTTAATTTGCTATGCAGTTTGGCATTTCAGGTAGCAACATGGCATTTGGCTTTGAACTTCTGAGTACATTTGGTATGGAAATAAGTAAATTAGCTTTTTGCTTCAGGCCAGAGATAGTCAAACTCCTTGTGGAGCAACATTTTACTATTGTCTAGTATTTTGTGGATTGGAGGACTTACCAAATCCAATTACAAAATGCTATTGCTTTTATTTCTAGTTATTCTACAGCAGTATAAGGGCAGATCAAAGGCTTGTCTTGTCTTGGAGCCTGAAAAACTATGTACTTTCCTTATGTCAGTATATTCAGACTTTTGGCACGTGATTTCCAATACTGGCATATTAGCTTGTTCAGTTCTAGAACTTTAGAAGACTGATTTTGCTTTCTTAGGAATATGAGGCAAAAATAATTTGAGTGTTTAAGGCATTCAGTTTACCATTTTATATTAGTTACAGACATAGTTACTAGAAACTGTAAGGTGATAGAATAATTATGTATAATATTTTGTCTGAAAGCATACCGTGGAATTAACATGTCTGGTTTTTAGCTCATTCTGGAAAAGTGTTGGAGAGGGATGCAAAAATTGGTGTTGAGGGAAGCACATCACATTCCCACTGTAGGCTTGCAAAATAGCTGGCCTGTCAATTACCATTATGCTGGCAGAAAGAACCTTTTAAATGCAGTTGCTTTTCTTTATTGCTTTTGTAGAAGGATTCAAATATCTTTTTTTTTTCTTGTGCCTAAATATGTCTCAATGTGTTTCTAAGTTGCTTCCCCTAGGAAAAACAAACAGTCAAAGATGCTTTGTGAAAATTTCAGTCTGTTGGTTACTTGAAGCAAAATATCTGGATAGTCATTAGTGGTGCTCCCATAGGCTCAGTCTTGGGATTAGTCCTTTTTAATATCTTTATTGATGATCTGGACATGGAAATTGAGATCACCCTCAGTAAATTTGCAGATGACACTAAGGTGGGTGGGAATGTTGATCTGCTGGAGGTAGGAAGGCTCTGCAGAGAGATCTGGAGAGACTTGACCAGTGGGCTGAAGACAACTGCACAAGGTTCAATGATGTGAAGTGCCAGGTCCTGCCCTTAGGTCACAGCAGCCCTGTGCAGTGCTGCAGGCTGGGGGAGGAGAGGCTTGAGGACTGTTTGGCAGAAATCACATCCTGTGAGGAGCATCTGGGGGAGATGAGGATGTTTAGTCTGGGTGGAGGCTCAGCAAGTTCCTCTTCACTCTCTACAGGTTCCTGAAAGGAGTTTGTAGTGGGTGCAGGTTGGTCTCTTCTGCTGTGGTTACAGCAACAGGACCCCAAGAAATGGGTTTAAGATGAGACTTAAGAGGAGAGATTCAGATTAGATACTAGAAAATTCTTTTCACTGTTCAGGTGGTCAGGCTGGAATGGGTTGCTCAGGGAGATGGTGGGGTCACCATTGCTGGAGGTGTTTAAGAGGCATCTGGCACTGGGTAATATGGTTTAGGGGTTACAGTGGCAGTACTGGGTGATGGTTGGACTGGATGATCTTGAAGGTCCCTACCAACCATGATGATTCTATGATCATCTATGTCCTGGTTTTCCTTTATCTTAAGGAACTGCATTTAATAGACTCTTTTTGTGTTCACAGAACTGTGCTAAAGAATAATGACTTGAGATCAAGACAAGAATTAACTACTCACCTCACCAATCAGTGGCCTTCCCCAGGAGCTCTGGATGTCAATGCTGTTGCCTTGGACACTCTACTCTATAGAAAGCACAATCAACAATGGGATGAGTAAGTTTCATGTTTATTTTTATTCCTCCTTAGAGGAACAGGGAAACTGAAAATTATGCATTTCCCTCAGCCTACTTTGGAACATATCCTATTGGAGTCACTTGTTACAATGTACAAAGGTCACTAGTAACTACAATCCGTTTGTCTTGCTTTCCATAAAAATTTTCTTCCTTTGGATCAATTTTCTTAAAAAGGGCAGAAAAATAAATCATTGCTTTAGGAAAGAAAAAAGAAAGAAAGAAAGATTAACTGCATAGATTTTCTTAGAAAACTTTTTAAGGAGAGTTGAAGATACCTATTTAGATCTTTAAATGTGTTGCTATCAAATATTACTTGCTTTGCAGGAAAAGTTTTCAAAGTCTGGACCAACTTTCAGCAGAAGTTAGTCTTTCTCAATCCTCTCTGGATCCAGGTCACTCACAGGATGGGAAGCAAGATGGAATTAACTTATTAAATGAAGGTACAGAGCCAGTCTAATGTCTTCCTTTAATTTTGTTCTTCATAGCTCTGAACTTCAGTCCCTGTGAGACAAATTTTCAGTGTGAAGAAAATATGCATTAAAAACATATTTGTTATGCTAAGTGTTTTAGTTTCCCTAAGGACTCTGCTTCAAATAAGTTTGCATTTATGAAGATACTCACCCTACTTGTCTGTATTTAAAGATAATCTTCAAATATGTTGTACATCTCCTACTTCTCCATCACAGTCAGCTTCATTACAAGGAGGATCTACTGACATCTTTCTGCTACAACAAGCTCCTTATGTTACCTTTTTTTGGTTATAAAATAATGATTAAATGCACTGGATTTGCAACTACTGCTGTCATTCTTACATCTTGCATTTAACATTTATCTGGAGATGCAGCCTGACAGCGTTTCCATTAAAACAGAGAGAGGAACATGATATGAACTGTCTATATAAATGTAATATATGCACACACCCCCTTTCAAACCTGGATGCTTATCAAAGCTTAGCTGCTCCATCTTGTGGGCAATTCTGAAAATGCAGAAAAATGTTGGAAGATTTGTGAAATAGTAGTGTTTTGGGTATAGAATATAAATTGTTATAAAAGAATACTTTTTTTTATCTCATCAATTCTAAGCTTTAAACAGATTTGCCAATACAAAAACCTTAGTGTTACATAACTGCTAGAATTTTTTTTTTTAAATATAAAAGATAACAAAATTTGAAGTTTTGGGGTTTTTTTTTAACTGTAAGCAGTATTAAAATCTAATTTAATTCAAAACTGATTTCAGCCCAGCTGGTAAAGCATGGGTAGGGATCTCTGTACCACCTGGATAGGGAAGGTGTGGTGTAAGTTATCTTCCCAATTACATTTATGAAACATGCCTGTGCTGAAGCATACTATGGAATTCACAGTAGTGTAGGTTAAACAGCTTTTTCTGGTCTTTCAATTTTTTATGATCAACTAATCTTGTACTGCAAAAATTATTAGCTTAATTCTTATTTTTCATAACAGGAAAGGAAGATACTCCATCATTGCTTGGTCTTTGTGGCTCTCTTACATCAGTAGCAAGCTACAAGTCTCTCACTAGTCTGAAATCAAGTGAATACCTTGCAAGTCCCACAACAGAGATGACAAGTCCAGGCTTAACACCATCTTGAGATGCACACAAGACGGAAGAGCTTTTTGTTGTATGCATTTGGTTTATGTACCATAAGATGACTTGAAGACTGCTAGTTCTGAGTTTAAAAAAAGCTGCTTTATTTTTTTCTTGTCATGGATACCTTTATAATTCACAAATTTGCTTTTTCTTTCCCCCAGAGGACTTTTCAGATACTCTATTTTAGTCTAGAATTATTTAAATCTCTTTGTCAGGTACAGAATGTATAATCTGATGTATAGGACTGATTTTTTTAAATGAAACAGTTGGAAATCAGACCACACTTAAATGCCATCAGCTTTGTTTCTCCTTGCACTAGCCTGGACCACCTCTAGCCACATACTCTGCAGTGCTTTAAATATTTATCAACTCCTGCAGAACAGACAGGGAATCCTGAACACCAGTCTTTGTAGGCAAATAAATACCTAAAAATCCAGCTTTTCACCTGTGTATGTTGTGTAGAACCTCAGATAGCATATTTAACCTATCAACAGCTTTTCTCAAGTTGACTCAGTGTTAGGTTTTGCATTCCTGTTAATATCATGGCACTTAAGAGATGTCCCAGTCACACTGAAACACAAACTCTTGAAATTGCATGTGAATAACAAATGTAACTTGATCATATAAATCAAGCATACATAGTGATTTCTAAATGGTGAGCAAACTCACTAAATGCTTTTAAGTGGCCTGGTTACAGATAATCTAACGTTATACAAAAGGTTCTTGCTGAAAAAATGGGGACTATGGATGATGGGGGGTAAGCATCTTGTGAAGTTTGGATTCTGTGTTTATTGGCAAGATCCCAAGGAGAGTGAAAAAGGGGAAACAATGTAATGACTGTATTTGTGAGTTAAAAGACTTTTCTCATCCCTGTAGTAGTCAGTATTTTTCTTGCTTAGGTAATACAGCAGAACTCCTGTAAGTCAGCTTTCTCAAATTACTTGCCATTGATTTAAATTATTGATAGGAGAAAAAAGAAAGAGACATTTTTTTAAATCTAACTAACTTTCCAGATTACCCTACAGTTTCAAAGTTTGCAAAATAATTTTTGAATTGCAAACTATATTCTTAATTCTTTGTAAGATACAATGGATCCTTTATCTATGAATTTTGCTAATCAAGGTAATGCTTATCAGTATGATTAGTAAATTTTTAAACAAAAGTGAAATGCATGTAAGTATGTTGTATTTATAAGTGCTAGGGAAAATGCTTTTTTGTGCCAAAGAAGTTTCATACATTGTTTACATGAGTAGCTGCAATACCAGACAGATTTTTAATTATTGCTTACTCCTAGGTGTTTACAGTATGTCACTACACTCTGTACAGGTTTAGTTGATTTGCCTCTTGTGATGATACCTTGGCACTACTACTTTAAACTGGTCATCATAGGGAGGGCTTGAAAGAAAGATGATTCATTCTTACCTTAACTGAAATATTTAGTCTTTTTAAGTATGAGGCTATGCATTTCTGGAACTCAAGGCACTGTTGGATTTAGCTAGAGGATAAGAATCCATCTCCTCAACTCTCTAGTTGAGGAGGTCGCTACATCCATGGCAGGGTACACAACCACTGATGCTATTTTATGCAGAATTTTAAAGCAGTTTAACAAAACCACCAGGTCTTTCAAGCCCTCATGTAACCACACAGGTAATTTCTCTGTAATAAACTCTGACGATTAAATCCTTTCATACACCTTCAGAATGTCCATTACTTCATGGAACTCTTTTTTGTTATCACATTAAGCACCTGTTTCTTGAGTAACATTATTAAATATAAATTTGTAAACTAGAGATTCATTTTTATTACAAATAAAATGAGGGAATCCAGATTCCACAAGTTAACATTCTGCATCAATGTACAGTGATTAAACTGGTCTTGTTTGCTGTTAAACACTTCTCATATCACATCAGTGTTTTGGAGAGGGCAGTAATCATGATCTTCAGTCATGTTCACTGATTGCTCTTTTCTTAGAGCTACATGTGTCGTTTAGCTGAAGTCTTTTATGTAGTCTGACGTGTTTCTGGGTGTCATTTTGTGCATGGGCGATCAGTTATGTGCATCTTTCTCAGTTCTAAACATTATCCATTTTTTAAAAAAGAATTTTGAACCGCCAAAACTGTATGTTTTGTTGCCTTGATGTTCCATAAATGTTGCATGTAAATTAAAAATTTTGTATCATCACTAGTTACAATTTGTTGTCTCTGTTTTAATCACACAGGATAACGTAAGACCATTCAGGAAATTACAGCATTACTGAGTTTAAAGCAAATACTTTTCTTGCACAAGGGGGAGACTGGTTTTCTTGCTTTATATCATTCAGTGTCATTTAATATCTGCTGCTACTATTTTCTCTTAGTCCTTATTTTGTAAATTTACATTCAAAAGTCACAGTGGAAGAAGTGTTAAGCATCTCCTCTGGCAGCACCATGGTGCCTGATGTGGTACCTAATGTATTACAAGTAGAGCATTTTTCAGTGTGTGAGGAATTTTCACCATGGACTGAACTCCATTTCTTGGGTAAAGCACACCCAAATGTCAGTGTCTTAATGATCTGACTACTGAGTTGCTTTTGTATCAGTACCTCATTAAAATACACAAAAAAATACAATTCAACTACTACTTTGAAAATGCATTAAAGGAGGGAGGTAGTGAGGGTAGGTAAAAATAATTTAAATCATACAGAGGCAGCTCTTAATTTAGTCATTTAAGTGCCTACAGGCAAGTGCAGTGCTGCAGCTGTTCCCACCAGGAGTGCAGCACATTGGGGCAGAGGCTGGCTGTGCCCGTGGCAGCAACTTGAACATGCTCTTCCCTTCAGAGGGGCACAGGGCTGAGTCAAACTGGCATGGAATCGCCTCTCCTTATGCTAGCAACCTTGGCCTTCCGAGACAGCTGCCCCCACACAAAGTGTGCATGGCCTGGCCCTGCCTCAGAGCGTTGTGACAGTAACAACTTGCACCTCCCAGAAACGTGAAGGAGTGTTCCTGCAGAGCACCTGTACAGGCCTTTGGCTTCAGTGCATGGGTGTGCTTTAATTTCTTCAAGTATTACCTTAAACAAAAAGCCCCTGCTGCCCCAGCAGTGTTATGCACCATGGTCTCTCAGTGTCTAATGCGCATAACTATTTTTCCAGTTTTGACAGAATTTTTCATTTAAAATAAACCTGAGAAGCTTTTATAATATGCACTTACACAAACCAGAGCTGCAAAGAACAAATCTATACAGAATGAAACACATAACAAGCAGCAAGAATAAATATTTATTGAATTCATTCCGCATCAACTTCCTTACTGAGAAATAAATATATCTTACAATTGGAAACCCAAAACATTTTTAAACGTAATTTTAAAACCTAACTGTTTAATCATGACTAAAAATTTAACACAGTAGAAATCATTATTCTTCATTGCCATGTCCAGCCTCAATTTTTCTTCTCTTGCTTCTTTTTTCTTTTGTTCTTCCTTCCTTTCTTTTTTCTCTCCAGCTGCAAGAGAAGTCATAAAATCTTCAATGATAGTTTAAGGGTGACTTGTATTTTCTTAGTCTTAATAAAAGGAGTGAATTAATCCTTTGTGAAAGTTAAAAATGAAACTTTATTTAGTTACCAAATGTAATGGTAGAAAACTGGGAATTCTAAAAAATATCTTCACAGATTTAAGTTTGGCACAACTTCTATCATATATTTTGACTTCATACAATTGGACGAAGAAGAATTAAGGATGTCGATTCCTTTTTTCATTTAAATGAGAAAAGAAAGACTTTCCATATTCATACGTGCTGATCATTATGGCACAAGCAGGAGCAACTTTAAACAGCCGTGGAGTAATACCTGCCCAGAAGAGAAAGGGAAGTATTCACTATTATTTGTTTTCAGACCCAAGTGCTGCAGTACAATGTGTTGATCACAATATATCAATACCATAGTATATCAGTTTAGAGCTGGGATTCTACCTGCTCACATGCCTCAAAATACTGAATTTACTGGCTGTAGGTATTAGCAGTGTAATAACCTTATGCCCTCACCTCTGCCACCTTGTGTGGTCTGCCTGCCTCAAGTCCATTGTGTCTCTGCCCCTTCTGACTCCATGCAAGTGGAGCACCTGAACTTGCAGGGCTCCTGTGCTCCAGCACACAAGAGGTGGCCTCTACTAAAATGAAGCATCCTGGTCACATGTATAAGTGATGGAAATTTAGTGTTAAATGTCTCCCATTACAGTCAACTATGATCTTGCTAGTGGAGGTTAGAAAGTGATTCAGTTTAGAGGAAGGGAAATAAGGCTGAATCCCCTTGTGTGCACACAGCCAGCCCTCTACTTCCCCTTGAAAGGCAGACATCTGCAGAGAGCCAGCTCAGATGACCCCTGACCTATGGAGAAGTTGTGTTGCTTTGGAACAGCAGCAAGGAGCCAGGCAGACCAAACCCAGCCATCTCAGCTATGTGTGGCCAACTCAACCGAAGTGATGGCTGATCAAGAGTATCTCTAAACTCTGCTACCCATGTTAAGTATTTTAATCTATTAACTGAATTCAATATCAATAATATTGATACTTTGTGGTATCATGCATTGGTGCTCTGAAATATGCAAAGCCTGTTACCCAGCTATGCCGACACTGTACAGCGAGTAAAGCTGTTTGATCTCTTTCAGCAAACACTAGTCTTGCAAGGCTTAGCCAGCTGTGCTGCCATTCACACAAGGGCCCCCAATGAATCAGTGCAGTGTGGTGAAGTCTGGTAAGTATCCTGGATTTGGAATGTCTCTTGCAAATGGTCATTGTAGTATGAACAACAACAGGATTTTATCTCAGTATAATTTTAATCTCAATATCTTGTCATGTCCACCTCAGGCTGCCAGAGTCATGCAGGAGAGGGACAGTGTTTTCTCTTGTCTTTCTCTGATCACCAACATACCTATAGAAGCTTTTCTTGTTGCCCTTGACATCCCTGGCCAGATTTATTTCCTAACCTGATCCCTGTCTGCTTGGACCATTTCTCTGTGACAAGTTAACCTGTCCTTGCTTTCACCCTCTGCTGGCTTCCTTATTGTGTCTGAGTTTGTCCAGGAGCTCCTTCTTCCTCCATACAGAACTCCTGGACTTTTCACCTGATTTCTCTTTGCTGGGATACTATGTTCCTGAGCCTAGAGGGGGTGACTCCTGAATATTAACCAGCTTTCTTGGGCCTCTCTTCCTTCCAGGGCTTTATCCCATGGTACTCTACCAACAAGATCCCAGGAGAGGCCAAAGTCTACATGTCTGTTGCATAACTGACAGTGTTCACAGAAATGGAAATATATAATTTATGCATGTTAACATCTATAAACAAGAACTCTCTAGTCTCGATTTTTTCAGAGATAGGAAAAAATTTACCAGCAAATAATCCGGTAATCCCATTTGCAGCGACAATTTTCCTCATAACTGCCCAGGTTGATTTATGGTCCCTCTGTGGAACTCAATATAGTACAAGACAACAGTGAATTAGGCAATCCATACAATGCCATGGAATAATATTTTTAGAAATCAGAGACAGTCACAGATGTAATTGTTAGGTTTAACTAATTTTTTTCTTAATTTTATCCATCTTATTTATACAGTATATTAAATTAATACAGTATGCAAATACACAAGTTAAAACAGCAAGACATGGAAAAGACCAGTAGTAGCACCTAGAGTAAGCTATATGGAAAACTACTATAGTCTTTGCTGGATTGCTGATACAGTTGAAAAAAGCCAAAACTGTCACAGAATATGAATACATCCCAAGTAATGGAAAAAATAAAGTATTATATACTACTTCAGTTTGTATAAAACAGAGCAGTGCTCTACTGACGAGAGCAAAACAGCAACTTTCTTTTTCATCCTTTAAAGATGTCAGGACATTCATTAATATGACTTCAAAAATATTTTTTTTGAAATCACATGAAAAGAAAGTAAAAAACACACAACCTGAGCACAATATTTTCTTGTTTGAGTCTAGTACTTATCACAAGAATATTGTTACGTAGGAGCAAGTGGTAGTGAATGTTATTTTGAAGACTTGTTTCAATAGATCACTGTTCACCTGAAAGTTTACTATGAAGTTAATTTGTTGCCTATTTAAATATAACCTATTTCAATCATAGAATAGTTTGGGTTCAAAAGAACCTTTACTAGTCATCTAGTCCAACCTTCCTGCAATAGGCAGGGACATCTCAAATTTGCAATTGGTCAGCCTAAATGTAATAGCTTTGGATTCCTTGTTTCAATTTTATACCTTCTTATTAAGATAAATTGTACTGAACTCACACCTTTTGCCTATTCCATTAATGAAATACAGTATTCTCCTAGGAGATAAAAATATCTTTAATTTAGATACTATAATTTGGGGAAGAAAGAATGCCTGAGTGATAAAATGTTTACATATACTTTAGAAGTGGCAAATATTTAAAATTCCTACCAAAAGCCATTTCCAAACACTAAGTTTTATTTTTTGAAACAGTATAGGGTTTTTTTTATTTTTACCAGCAACTTACTTTTTAAGGTCTCACTCTCCCAAAGTTGAGTCTGCCTATACGTTTTCACTACATCAAATGGCTGAGTTACGACAGCTGCAATCTATCAGGAAATCAGTTTTAATGTTAGTGCACAAAAATTAAAATTTAACCCTAAATTTTTAATTTAAAGTGCACACAAAATTTAAAACTAGGTTTGGTATTCCAAGCACATGGTATTTTTAGGTCTTGTATATCAGAATACTGTAGTTTATTCAGATTTATTTAGTCAGGTTGAATGCCATACCACATGTGTTTAAAGTACAAGTACCCCAAAATGTACATTTCTGAGAGAATCATCTAAAATCATACCTTTTAAAAATATTTTATTAGTGCTAATGATAAAAAATAGTAATAGAAATGAAATTATATACTTACAGAGCTAGATGCTGCTCCTGAAGTAAAAGAAACAAAAAATGTAGGTTCATTTGCACCAACTTCCTTGCACATCATCTTCTTGAAACGTTCATAATTATACCAATACATTGCTATGATTATAAAAAAATAAACTTGCATTACAACAGATTTATATCAAGTAAAAAATTTCTTATATCACATCCAGATGTAAGAATTCTACTGCGGCAAAAGAAGGAAACAGAAACAAGAGCTGAAAGCATAATAAGTGTCCTATGTGATAACCCATGGACAGATTGCTGTGCTCCCCTTGTTCTCCATATCCCAAATTTCTTCATATGAGATATATTAGCCTAATCATTTTTTTCATCCCCTTAGGCAACCCTTGCCTTCATGCAATCTAACCCAAGCACTATAAAACACACATTCAATTTAACATAAATCAAAATATAGGCTTCTAATTACTCGCTATGTTTTCAGGCATATTTCATGTTTCATAGATCTCACTAATTCTATAAAAACACATTTCATGCCAAATGAAATGTTGCTCAGGACTGCCTCATACTTTTTTTGAGGCACAGTATAAAATTTAATTCTGATAGAACCAAAAAATATTATTTTGCTCCCTGGAATTATTAATAGGAGAATGCCTCTGTGGGGACTGTCAAAGGAAAATCCAGCAAACAACTTTTAGGAATAACATCTGTTTCTGTGACCATCTGCTGAACTAAACTGCACTTTTTCTGCTTTCTAATCAAAATTTCAAACTATATACTACTGGGCTGAATTAGAGAGTAATTCCTCATGGTAGTTGGTTGACTAAATACTGCAAATGACAGCTCCATATCCTGAAAGGGAACTATGCCTCATTCAGTACCGAGTTATGGAGGTTGTGCCAGCAAAAAAAATTCACAGCATTTCCTTGCCATGAAGACTACCTGCACACATGCCTGGCATCCAATATTTTGCAAAAGTAAAAGTAGGCAGTATCTCAGAAGGCATTCTGAGGTTTTGAGGTTTACTATTTGAGGTTTACTATTGAAATGTACAAAACCCTAATTAAATATAAACTATCTAAATCCAAAATTTTCTTAAGCACCTACAGGACTCTCTACAACTCCCTAAAGACCATTTACATTTATATTGTCTGTGATACTGCTTAAAGGACTCTATTATTATTATTATTATACCAATTTTGGTGTTTAGAAACATTCTTAAGTTTTAAGAATTTAAGTTTAGCTAGCATCCCAAGGAACATGCTTGAAATACATAATGAACACTTGGGCCAGGAATAGAGTGGAATTCTAATTATCCTGTGCTTCTTGAGTCATGCTGTACTTGACTGCTTTCAACAGGATCTGCTTTCTTAATTAATGTTACACTAATTTTAACTCTTGAGATAGCTGACTTGAATTCCCTGCAGCAAAGGTGCAAACTGAGAACACCAGAGATTCAGCTGCTATTGGGGCATCATTCAAAGTGAAGAGCTCAGACTGAAGGTAGAAAGGGAGCACATCATATCAGATAGAGAGCAGTTTATAAGGAAAGAAATTATCAGGAAACACAGTCAGAAAAGGCAATAAGCAGTATTAAACACCCTTAGCTTTACATAAGCAGAATTTTGTGGCATTTGGGCTTTTTTAAAATACATTTTCCTTTACTCATGCTTCTACTTGCCTGCCAGTAGTTCTCAACATGCAGCTACTGCCTTATAGGATTACTTGTGCCTCTACCGTCATGCCCACAAAGAACTGGGCACAGATAAGTGAGTGCCCACTGGCTGTCCAGGGAATGCCAGTGCAGTGTAGAAACCGACTAAAAATCAACAAGTCTGGTTTGAATCAGTGGAGGAACAGCAGGCATGGACACAAGAATCTGAAAGGGGCTGAGAAGAATGCACATCACCTTAGTGGCCTCTTCCTTGTGCACTCCCTCACAGTGCTCTGATCTTCCCACTCTGTTAAAAGCAGCAGGGGGAAGGAAGCTCACTAGCTCCAGCCACACTGCTACAGACAAAAATCAATAAAAGAACAAGAACTTCTACTTGAAGTCAGACAGCAGGAATCAGATGAAGA
This sequence comes from Toxostoma redivivum, assembly GCA_013397375.1. NCBI lineage: Eukaryota > Metazoa > Chordata > Aves > Passeriformes > Mimidae > Toxostoma > Toxostoma redivivum. The sequence continues at coordinate 693,139 of VXBI01013800.1, forward strand.
ATTTTAGAGTTCCCTTACAAACCTTAGAGAACATCCTAAGAGAAAATTGCATTTGGCAGAGAAGAAAAATAAGTAAATTAAAAAGAAATATTGAACAGGAAACACTTCAGACAAAAGATTCAGATTAATTTTGCCAATTGTTTTTAGCCTTAATGAAACCATGTTTTCACAGGTTCAGAAGCCTTCCCTATCAGAGAAGACTAAATTAAGTCCCATCAAGGAACTGGATCTTTAGGCGAGAAATACATTCAAATTTTTCACAATTTTCAAACACCTTCCAGTAGCTAAGTGAAAGAGAGCAGGCATTATAAATTCTGTAAAGAAGACAGCTGAAATAACTTGGTTCAGTTAACTCACTTAGCTACCAACTGCAATTTTTAATTAAATATCTTCATCACACCCCACTTCTATCTCTGTTTGGTTCACAGCCAATTTAAATTTTACTCTGGGTACACATATCCTGTAACAGCCCAAACCAGTGACTGGCCCACTAGAATGTTTGGAAACACAAATTAAATTAGATATCAGATCATCTTTAGAATGAAGTAGGAGAACAGAGATAGCAAGTCAAATACTTCAAGGGTTCTCTGACTCCAAAACCAGGTTTGAATATGAATCTTTCCAAAAATAGGTTTGAAGAATTTTTCTGGGCCAGCATAAAGTGTTTAAAGATGTTATTTCTGGTACTACCCCAATGACAGAAACTGCTTCAACAACAATTGATGCCATATGATCCAAAAGTGCTCTGACAAAAACAGGTCTTAAAAGGAAAAGGGCTTTCTAGTCCTTTAGCAATCTCCTCTGTAACATCTGTCCCAGTTACCTTAAGGAATAGTCCTAGGACTAGTTATGCTTTAAATCAGACTTTTCTTCTTCTAGGCTTTCAGCTTTGGAGTCTTGCTAAAGAGTTTTTTGGACCAGTAATACAAACAAATTCATCTTGATTAAAAAAAAAAAAACAAATCTTGAAGACACTACTGTGTCACTCTCTGTACCTGTTTCCAAAATTATGTAACAGACCACTTAGATACAGCATGTTTATCAGAAAACAACCACTATTTCTATCACAGAGAAAATTGCCAACTGAAACTCTTCAAAAGCAGTCATTGTGTAAGCTAAAGATGAGAAGAAAGAGTCTAAGCACAGAGAAATTGAATGTAACAATGAATCCTATCTGGTATCCACAAACAAAATGGGGGGGAAAAATGACATCTTCAGAGACTCTAGAAATAAAAACACTCAAAAGATAAAAAGTATATCTCAGTCATTCCTAAAGCCAACCATTAAAATAACCTAAAAGCACAGAAAAACAATATAAAAACATAAAAACCTGCACGGAAAATAAACCTTACCTGAGAAAGGTACATCTCTCAGGATAGTAGAAGTCCAGCCCCCCCACAGGGAGATCCACCCATCTACAGCCACTTTGGTGCTGATACACAGGTACAGCTCCTTGTAGGACCACCTGCGATACTGCATTTGAGTTCTGATCAGTTCCAGGGGACTCACCACAGTAGCAGAACCAACTGCAAAGGAAACATGGCTTTTTTAGAAAAATCAGTATTTAATAGTACAATTCCCTGAACATTCAAGTTATGCCTCGCCTTACTTTATTTGATTCTTTTCCACTCTCCCATTTTCCTTCAACTAATTCCCAAAATAAGTTGCCTTTCCAGAAAAGAAAACCATCTCTATTCACACTAACTACATTTTCCAGTAGGGTTTTTTTTCAATGCTAGCATGTTGTAATCAATGTAACATGCTAAGAATCCTCATTTTCAGATTTAACACATAAATAGGCTGATAATTTCAAGTACTTACACACAATTATTTTCATTAGTTGCCATTTTAAACTGTAACTTGAAGAAAGCAATCTTGATGTTTAAGGCGTTTTTTTGTGTTAAGGACAGAATTGTGGTAACAGATTTAAGCTTTTATTGATTTCTAAGAATCTTTGCCACTCTTATTTTTAAGAGCAGGCAATCTGTATCTGATACAGTAACTCCTGCATCTTGCACAATGGTCAGTGAGTCATCATTCAGTAACAGGCTACCATCACACATCTAACAGACATTAAAAATTTTACCACATCCAAGAATTTTTCTTATGTTTCAGGAATAAGGTTTTACACATGAATATAAAATCTGGAACAGCCTAATAAGAACAATGTGCTACACCACCACAAAATAGCAATTCTTCTTCCACTAGTCTGCCAGTGCCCTCATGTTGTCACAGGTAGAACATGGAACTGCATTATCTTGCAGCCCCTTCTAAGAAATCCCTAAAATATATTATCTGAGTTAATTCTACAAAAATAGATGAAGAAAAGGATAAACAAAAGTAAGAAAATATACAAATTCCATCCACATCATACAGCAGTAAAACCAATACAAGTCCAATTTTCATCTTTGTTATAATTATCTATGTACCTTCCATTACAGCAAATAACGATGTTTATTATTAGATTGATGACAGAACAGACTTAAATTAAGCTGTCCTTGGTAGAAATCTAGAAATATAAAATTCTGAAGAAATTACAAATGTAGTGAAAGTGTTTCAGCAAAACCAAATCTCAATATTCCAGCTTAGAGGGTTTTGTTGCCCAAGAAATACTGGGTAATGACAGCATTCCTTCCTATCCCTCAATTAAACCCATAACGTATTTACTTTAAATAAAAGTCAACAAAACAAACCCAAGAAAACAGCATCCAGGTATTATGTTCCAGTTTTTTCTTTAAACAGAGGACAACTTACATCTGCTTAAGGAACCTGCAATAACTGGAATGTGCTCATCATGCTTTCCTAGTCTATTTTTCAAAGCTTCAGACAGCTGGTCATAGCAAGTATAATAGATTGCTGTGGTAGGAACTGCCATTATTCTAAGAGAGGAAATTTAAATTAATACAAGGAAAGCAAGAGAATAAAGTCAACTGTCTTGTATGGATATTAAAAAAAAAAAATTAAATCTCCAGCTGTGTGTAATGGATGAATTAAAAAACCCAAGATTAATCCCATAGCTTTGATTCACTGCTCCTAGTTCAGAGTTTCAAATCCACACATTTTCCAGGTTTTCATTTTTACTTCAGGAAAACTGTAAGGAAAATAATGGTAGATTATCTCAGTCAAAATCTATTCCATACCAGCTCCAGAACTGTTTTGCTAAAGAATGGGAAGTGAAAGATCTGAAAATGAAGAACGCAAATAAAATATTTACTACTACCCTTAACTTTTATGTATGTAACAATAGGATAATATGCTCTTAATCAACAGCCACTGATACTCACTACTTGAAAGACAATGTAGTATGCATAAATATAAACTTTTTCCATACCAGCATAGCACAGACTATAGTAACAACAGGTAGATTCAATAATCTTCCAGTGTAGGGGTAAAGCACCACATCTTATTATAAAATGGCAATTACCATTATCAAAAAAAACTGAGGACCATCATGCTTGAAAAACCAACATGGCTTAGTTTAGATGTTTTTTTCTACTTGTGTGACTTTCTCCAGTAAAGAAGTTAGTTCTCTGCTGGAGAATAGAACACATGCTTAGTAAAAAACTGTATTGACTGTGTGAAAAATAAGGTTCACTGTTTTGGGAGAATTTAAAAGGTTTAATAAAAAAGACAATAGGAGACAAACATAAAGCAAAGGGTTAAAACGGCCGGGTGCTTGGCATGCTGCCAAGAGCACGCGGGAGCTTCGGGAACACCCCTTTAAATACATTTTACAATACGTAATTTGTTACATATTCATAGACCTTCATACATAGTTAACTGTTTCTGGGAACTGTTTAGCTTGGCCACTCCTTGGGTCCGCCTTTTTAGAGCATGCGTGTTTTTTGGCTTGTGGTTTTAATCTTCTTTTTATCATCTTTTAATTTGGGTGGTGGTCCCGGCCTTTGGCAGCCGGTGAGTGTTGATAATTGTCGTGTCAGCTCCAGGGTCCCCATTACACGTTCACGGGCCGTTATTTTACCTAAGCGGGTAGTTTTAAGCATACTATCTTTAAAAACTTATGCCTAACTTTTGCTATTAGCAGAGAGAAGAAAAAGAAGAATAAAAACTATATCTATATAGAAATGCTATTTTAACATTACACATACAGCATTTATCCCAATATTTGTGAAGAGCCAACAATATGTCATGCACTTATAACAACTGGAACAGTTCAGTCAGGTCCTAAGGTTTATATTTTGAAATTGCCACATACTGGAGGGTAAACAAGGCTGAGCTCCACAAGTTTTTGCTTTTTTTTTGTCTATACACTGAGTGCTGTCTGCAAATCAAAAGTGTACCAGTGCTTCCTACTGGGCACTTCCCACTTTGCACCTCACAAGATACAAATTTAATACACATCTTAGATTTGAAAGCTTTCCTGGTTTATGAAGGAGAACATAATTCTAGAGGTCTTACTTTCTATCTGTACCAAGTTAATATGAATAAAAGATAAATCAGTTTGGGGCTGTTAAGCTTAAAGAGAAGACCAGGAGGAGATCTGATTGCAATGTTTAAATATGTGAATTGCTCTTGTAGATAGAAAAGGAATTATCTGTTTATCCAGATTGAAAAAAACCCCAAGGTTCTGTGAAATATAGAAGATGATTACAAAAATTAAGTGAGGGTAATGAGGTGCAACACCAGAGTGTCTGGAAACAGCTGTGCTGCTGATAGCAACTCATTAAGTAACAAGATACAGCAATAAGAATGTGTCAAAGACTGGCCCTCTCCAGTGACCAGGTCCTATCCTGTGATTCGATTATGCTATCAAAGGAATGGTTATAGTAGGGAAAAAAAAAAAAAAGGAGAATGAGAAGTCTGTAAGTCTGTTGATCCTGCTTAACTATTGAGAATGTATCAGAAAATTCTAAAATCTGCAAAAATTATACTGTCCATAGGTACTTATGATCGAACTGATTAGTCTGTAACTTCAGAATTGACAAAAATTTTAAAAGCATAATAATTTGTCAAAAATAATTAAATAATTTCTTAACAATAACTTACAGCATATTACCAAAAATACCCATTCAACTTACAGTGTTGGTGGAAGCCCACTCCACAGCGACTTAATTCCCTCTATTCGAATAATTTTCACAAATGCATCCTAAAAATATAACCAGGCAAAGAGCAATAATAAGCTACAAACTTTTGTATTTTAGCTGGCAGAACACAAAACTAATGTCTTTAAAAGTATGTTTCTAAAAAGGCTTATCATTGTAAGATACCAATTTTGTAACTGCTTACACAAGCTATCACACTTAATCAGGCAAACAGTTCCACTAAGCTGAACAGAATAATTTCTATGGAAGGAAATTCTTAATTTCAATCACCTTTAAAAAGCCAAAATACTAAGTGTTTATCAGTGACTGACAGCCCTGTCAATAACTATATTCAGAACTAATATGGCATTACTTGTGGAAACTTCACAGAAAAATCCACTAAAATATTTTTTTCAATATGTAGCAGAGTTTCGAGGCATGAAATAGCAACTAATTTTCAAAGATTATTCAATACTTGCTTCCTCTGACAACGGGACCCCATACATGCCATGTATATACACTCTACCATATACAAACTTGCAATTATTACATGTATATTCCCAGGAGACTGACAGCAGAGGAACACTAAACCTTGAAGTTCATTCAACTGAAATTATAAGCAAAACCACTAACTTTGTAATGTCAGGATACCTCATTTTCTTAAAATATCTGGGGAAAGAGGTTGAGATTCAATGGATTAGAATACACCTAAGACCAGACATTATCGCCTCAAAAGACAGAGAGTCTGGCAGACCACAGAAAGGACTTATAGGAAGAAAAAAGCAAATAGCTTTAAAGCAGATAGCCTTGATGGACTAATCCTGAGAGGTAAAAAGCTGAATGGGAAAAACAAAGAAATGGTTTATTACAACAAACCTGAGTAGCTTTGAAAGGAAGACAAGAATCCCTAGAGGTCCTAACATGGTTTAACAAAAAAACCCCACTTTTATATGAGCTAGTTAATATGTTTATAACCCAGCTACAAAACAGGAGGGTATAGATAAAAGATAGGACTCTTTTTTTAAAAAAAAATAAGATAAAATTATATGATAGTCATTCTTCTTAAAGAAACACCTTTTTATGACAGAAAGAGGCATAAATTAATGTCAAATAGAAAACTAAGTAACTTTCTAAAATTACACAGCAAAGCTAATTGCAAAAAAATCACACTTGCAAAATTATTAATTAAAAAGAAACCCTGTAAAACTGCTGAAGACGCCTTTAAAAATTTGACTAATGAACCAGCATGACAGTATCTGCCAGCAAGTCTGTTTCAAGTGTCTGGGAAAATGCTAATCCTACAAATCTCAATGGATAGAGAACTTGACATGTGAACTTAAAACACTATCTGCACCATTAGTTCAGCTCAGGAGCATATTGGGAGATGTGTGGGCACAAAGGCTGTAAGCAGGTAAGAGAAATTACCTGCAATCAGCAACTACTGCCAATATAGCTGAAATGGAAAAATAAAATCATAAAGCCAGTAAACTGTGAGGAGAGCTGTGCAGCTGCCTCTTTGTTCATCTTAAGGAAGGAATATGTATTTTATTGCTGACAGTAGAAGGTATCATCAATCAGCAGTGTAACCAGGATCATCAATCAGCAGTGTAACCACATGAAGACCCTCTCAAATGATAACAGATTCAAGTAAAACACGAAAAAACCTGAAATCTTTAGAGTATGCTACTTAAAAATGCAGCTTTATGTATGTAAAATGGTTCTTACCAATGTCCCTTTGAAATGCCCAGGTTTTTTATGCCAGGCTTTGCTGTCCCCATTTTCACCAACATATACATGATCCATAAGGTCACTGGAGTATAGAAAACACTTTCCTAATAAAATGGTGTATAAGAATATAGTTAATGCTTGTAAGTTAATGCTTGAAAATAAGTTTATTTTCAATCAACTCTTTTTATGTAGCAGCAATTTCAAATTGGATATGATGACAATGCAGATTTATCTCTGGTTAGACACAGAGGGGCAAAATAATTTTGGTAAGTCAGTAATGATAAATTAGGACAAAGGAAAGAAGGTACAAATGTACCACTCAGACTGCCTAACTAAATGGAACTGCCTTCATAAGTCTCTAAGAGAAATGTTTAGGTTTTACTATCATGTGCTGAAAGGTAAAACTAACATAAGACCTGAAGATCACTATTGTATGTAACTCTGAACATCTTTCAGACCTTGAAATCTTTTATTAAGTAGCCACAGCATCCACTTCAAGTGGAGGGATTATATCTTATCTGTATTATTATTATCATCATTATTATATCTTATCTTGGTCTGTATTTATACTAGATCATCCCCTCCATTTGTTTTTCATTTCTCCTGCATCATGTGCTTCCAATCTGTTTGATAAAATATTATTGCCATTACAAAAACATACTTTAACCTTCACATTTGCAGATTTCTGAAGGCTTTAGAACTTACTCAAAATCAGGATAGAAGGCACAAGTATTTTTCCTAATTTAATTTGCAAGTGTGACTGCAAATACTCACCTCCACATTCAACATGCAAAACCAGTCATCTTCTTTCTTTTTAAATCTCATTTACTAAGTACAAATAAATAGTAGGAACCATTAGCACATCTTTGAAAGCACAGTATCTTCATCTACTTAGAACCCAAGTGGCAAGTGACTTGTTAAGACTTCTCCATTTCAAAAATCTCTCGATTCTGAAGGAGATGAACTTTGATATAACATCCTGACCACATAAGCCTCTGATGAAATATTTATTAATTTAGTAACAGCTTTTTATTGCTTGATTCAACTCAGTATTAGTTGTACCTTCTGCCACAATGAAAATGTTAAGACAGGAAAAAAAGCCTGTTTTAAATGGTATGAATGTATGGCATTTTCTTCTGTTTAGTATTTTCGTCTGTTTAGTATATACTGGTGTGTTGCTTTCTCCCCTCCAGTTATTCTGGAGAAACAAACTCAAACATTCTGCACCTCAGCATAGCACTATGACAACTATCAGCTAAATACAAAAGCAAAAAGCAAACTGTGTCCGCCATTACACTACATATTTGTTCGTTTACCTTTATGGAATGGATTGCGTTGGGCTTGCAGTCGAATTTTGATAACATCTAGAGGAGTTACTAAAATGAAACAGAAGTTACTTAGAAACACACTGGATACCCTGAAAATGTAGTTTACAAATGCCTTTTCATGAACTTCTACAACCTTTTTATTTTTTTGTTTCCGGGGGGGGTGGGGAGAAAATCTAACAGTTCTCACAATGTTATTAGGCAGAGAGAAAAGGGATGATAGCAGACAGACATGTTATCAGAGACAAAGGAGAACTATACACCCTGTATGGTTTGCAAGACATCAAATCTATCTTTTCTAATTTACTAACAGTTGCATAGACATTAAATATTAGAGATACACAAAGCTCATACAAAAACCAGTGTCACATTGTCTGATTGCTAGAACTTCCTATGTTCTGCTGCTAACCTTTTTTAAGTAGCATACCACAAGACATACAAAATCAAATTTTGGCCTCCAGCATATAAAGGAGCACAGCATTCTCCATGTGTTTGTTCTTTTTCAATAAACTGACCATAATATAACTTAAAAAAAAGAAAAAAAAGTTAAATTAATTATGTACTTTTCTTCTTTTCTGTTTTGCTGCATGTAGCCAATATGTAAAACGTTGGGGTTCTTGAAAAGTAAGAGAAGGTTTAGTGAACATTTCGCTGCTTCCACTGCAGCCCTTACAACTATCACAGGCTGAGACATGCTGAACACTGCAGTGGCTGGGCAGCTGGACCACCTTCCCCTGATTATATCGGCTGAGGGCTCGATTCAGTTGCCTCCATATAAGCAGCTGGTCCCGTCTGAGTCACTAAGATTTCCAAAATACCTACAGACTTGACAGAAGTGACACAATACCTACAACCTTATTTACGAAGTGTCAGCTAAAGTCAAACATTAGTCCGTGTCTCACTGAAACACTCTTATGCTCAGGCAATGCAGTCACACCTCAGCTCTCTGCTGCTGCCTCTCGGTTGACTAACAGGTGATTGAATATTTGGCTCACACTTCAGTATCTAAATGTAGGGATCTAATTGTGACTCCTGCAGTTCAACTAAATTGCTTAAAATTTGCTATCTAGTAGCATTCAGCCACTCACACTATTCTAGCTCATCTCAGACTGGCACTCCAGACAGGACCCAGTCTCCTGTACCTCTTGAGCACCAACACCTTACCCTGTACTAGAATTGTGGGGATGTATATACAATTGAAATCCATCTTGGGAATTCCACAGGTCTGATGTACAGTGAAACAGAACAAAAAGACTGTGAATTTGACAGGTTCCTGGTAAATCCTGTATTTTGTAAACATTTTGAGATTTTGTGGGGGGAAATCGTGCTTAGAAAATTACACATTTTCCTGCAGCTTAATCCACATTAAAACCAAAGCCACAACTAAAAGCTATCTTAAAACAAAAAGTATCAGAAGCACAAAGTATGAGCCTATGAGCTTGTAGAATTCCAAGAGACATGAAGTGCTAAATGTAACCAATCAATGCTTCCTTAGGTATGCATGGGGAAGGAGGTCCTGAGTGACATGACTGAACGTGAAGCAGAAGATGAGTTCCATCTACTGTCCAGAAGTTTAATAGAGTAACAAAAATGTATCCTTAAAAGCAATATTTAGAGGAAAAAAAGAAAAAAAATCAAACCAAATCCAACAATAAAAGTATTCTCTGGTAAGGCACCAGAGAAGAATTGTTATTACTGGCTGGGACCAGCCTTGCAGGATTTGTTTGTTGTACTGTAAAGCAGTTTTTAATCTGAAATATTTTTGAAGCTGCAGAAAATATGGAAATTAATTTTTATTAATGATTTTGTTTCTTCTCAACAGAAAGCAGTGAAAAACTACACCAAATGGAAAAAAATAAGCATAAATTTAAAGTTAGTAAATATTATTCTTATTTTCAGAAACAGTTAGACATTATCAAGGACACAAAAGACTTAAATTAACCATGCTAACAAAAAAGAGAAAACTATCAAAAAATATCTTTGTTGAGTATTAGTGGAAACATACATAAGCAGACATCTTGCTGTGTCAAACTGAAGAGTAATCACTTTGTAAGATTCTCTCTGTGGCCAGCTTCATAGTTTGCCTTACCAAATAATGATGTAATTATAGCTCCACAACAAGAGGCTATTGCTTGCTGAACAATGGTTAGTTTTTGTACGTTGATATCACTCATTTCAGCCATGGCTTTTCCCCGAAGAAGAAAAACCTGTTAAGGAACAGAAAAACATATTGTAAAACTATGCTCAGAATTTGCAGGAAAAAGTCAAGGGGTAAATATTTTCAATTTTCATTACTAAGTTATGTAGAACCAGCAATATTACTTTTCTAATTATATACAAGAATCTCAGTAATTTTTGAGATTATTTGAGAATACTTGAGCCATGTTTTGCAAGCAAGTTTTCTAAAGACAATAAATGTTCAAAATCCTTCTTACACGAAATACAACATATATATGTTCTTGCAAACCACATTGAATGTTTAACCGGTATTACCTTTAACTGCAACCAAGTGTTTACAAACATGCAAATAATTCTTACAAAGATAAACTCCCAGCCTGTGGCCCATAAACTGAAGCACTGCAGAACAATTGACCCGGCCCTTCTCTTGCTCCCATCTCTCCTGAGAGAGCCCAGAAAGGTCTCCTGGCTGATCCAACAGCCTGCTAGTGATGAATGACTGCGTGCCCTGGCATGCTCCTCCTGTAATAGGCAGGGACTAACTACTAATAATGCTACCATCAAATGTTAATTCCTTGAATAAATCCTGCTCCACGGCTGCATAGGCATAGTCATAGCAATTTAGGAATGCATTCACAGTATCTGCAACTAGCCCAGGACAGGAGAATATAATAAAAATACTTCAGAAAATTAAATCCCCAAATAGAGGTGTCTCTTTCAAAATGCACCACTGTGCCTAAGTGCAGCCCTAACTTTATTAGAGACATTGATCTACGCTTTTTATTGGCTCTACAATAATGTTTTGCTATTTTCACTACGCTTCAAGTTGGATAAAAAAGATTAAGTTGCACAAACCAACTCTGGCCGCTCAGGTGCTAATTGAAACAGTGTATGGGGATGTTGTCCATGTTTCACGTATCTTTAACTCAGAAGGGGGCCGCTGCCCACAGCTGCGTACGTACCCGTTTATCGGCAGCGCCCGGCTGCGCCCGCCGGGGACAAAGGTCTCCACGATTCAAGCACAGTCCGGGCTTTGGCGAGGAGAGAAGAACGCTGCCACTCCTCCCCCGCCTGCCGAGCCAAGGCGGCCGAGCCAAGGCCACCGAGCTCCGTTCCCCGGGCTCCCGCCTCGCCTCGCCTCGCCTCGCCTTCCGCCCGCCCCTCGGCGGGAGGGGCCGGGCCCGCGCGGGCGGTTGGTGAGGGCGCAGGGCCGCGGTGCCGAGGCGGGAAGGCAGACGTGCGGCGGCCCATCCGATCGGGGGTGCTGGCGGAGCACAGCACGATGTGACTCCGCGGGAAGATGAAGCCGAACACTGCAGAGGCCGTCGACAAAGGAGCGCGTCCCCGTAAGCAGCGGGGGGCTGTGGGCAGCGGGGGGGAGCTGCCGCCGTTCGGGCCTTTCTTCGCCGGGACCGCCATCCCGGCCGGGCTGTGAGGCGCCGCCGCCCGCCTGGTGCCGGGTCTGGGCCTGGCCGCCCGCGGGCTGGCGCTGCGGGCACCGGCAGCTGGAAGGGCCTTGGCGTGGGTTGAGGAGTTAAACGTAAAAGCGTGGCCCTGGTGTGTGGGAAATGGCCGGGCCGCTGCTGGGCGAGCTGCTCCCCCCGAGCAGGGCTTTGCTGGTATTTGTATGGGGGGGCTCCTTAAGCCCGGGATGAGAACGCACCCCCTTTGCGAGAGAGACTCTTCATTGCTATTGCAGTACTGTTAACGCGCTCCAAACTTTTGGTTATTGAACGGCGTTGGCATGTGTGTGGTGAGTATAATACCATATTTGATCCGTGATCATCGACAGAACTTTCCTTGCACGCTTGCTTATCATCCATCTTTTCTGTTTAAATTCTGGGTTAGTTACGCCAACTTAGGTCTCCTCATTTTCTTATTTTTCTAGAAAAATTGTTTTATCTTCCAGATCCTACAAAACTGACTGCTGTTCCTGCGTTGTTTAGTGTGCTCATAAACCTTACTTAGAGGATTTTGCAGCATGAGTAGTGGTTCTGCTGCCTTTCCTATCTAAGACTGTTTCAGGGAGGGAAAGAATACTAAACAGAAGGACTGTTTTGCATGCTGCCTTATTGTCTCCAGAAGAGGCCTGCTCACTTCCTGTGGCTGCTCTCATTGTCTTGAGCTTCTCCAGAAGAAAAGCAATTAGGAGTAAGTCAGTGAGGACGAAAAACCAATGCAAGACCAGTATGTGGAATTGTGCTTTGAGCAACGTGGTCTAGTGGAAGGTGTCCCTATTTATGGCAAGGAGGTTGAAACTAGATGATCTCTAAGGTCCCTTCCAGCCCAAACCGTTCTATGGAAGCTTGCTCCATTAATTTCCATAATTTAGGGATTTTCCCTTTTAGAAATAAAACCCAAGTCCAGTTCTGTTTAAATTGCCTTTTTCTTTTCTTTTTTTTTTTTTTTCCCAGTAGATGGAATACAAGCAAAACCAGAAAAGATAAGATCTTCCCTGAAGAATGTGAAAAAAGATACAGGAAAACTAGAGAAACTCAAATTTAAGCCACTCACTGGGAAGGTGTTTTACCTCGATATCCCATCAAATGTGATCTCTGAAAAGTTAGGAAAGGATCTCAAAGAGCTGGGAGGGGTAAGTTAATAATAGGGACTTGTATGAACCTGGAAGGAAATGTGCACATGTATACTGCATTTTTTGTGTTCTTAGTAACTGCATTTTAATGTTATTTGTAGTTATCTGAGATGAGGTCTTATTTTTCTGTTTGTCTTAAACTTTAAGGCAAACATTGAGCTTGTCAACAAATTATTCTGTGGATTTTCAAGAGAAGCTGCTTTACCGATTGGAACAAAAGTTCTTATTAGGAAGTTTTGTTTTCTGTTGATTATTTGCCTGGCTTAAAATTTTATCCAGATTTATAATCTTTCATTGTTTGAGGTGATTTTTCTTCTGTGCTATATTGACATGTTTGCATGTCTGTAAGACGTACACTGTTACAACTAACAGAGTTCAGCTGAACCTAAAGAGATTAAAGAAAGAGTTTTCTTTATGTTTTCTGTAAGTAACTTCACTAACTACTTTTTGCACAGACTACCTTAGTGTTTTTGAATACTCTTACTTATATAATAAATTTTGTAAGCATCTTAGTAATTTTTTTCCTTATTCTCCTTTCTGTATGGAAGGAGCTCTTTGATAAAAGCAAATACAGGATATAATAATAATATTAATTTCATGTATTAGTAAACACTTCTTAAGCACAGAGGCAGAAGGAATCTGCTTAAATTGCTAGCTGTTCTGAACATTGTTTTGGCAATGCTTCTTTGACCCAGAGGGACACTGAGCAGCTTTTTGAAGTTGGTGCTTGTAAATCAAGGTGCTGTCTGAAATCATAATGTCAGTAAGGAATAGCAGTAACACAATTTTGAGTTAAGTGCAGTTTTACGTTTAACATCTAATAAGTGCATGCTGTTGTTTATCGTTCTCTCTAAACCAGAATTTAGGAATTCATATGTGAAAAGTAGGGTCAAAACTCAGAGGCTGAAATGGAAGGTTTTTTGGCTTATTCTGAGGAGTAAATGCCTCAACCTGAGGCGCTCAGCAGCCTCATGATCAATTCCATTGTTACTTGTGTGGAGTTCACTTAGAAGTGCCTCTCTCTGTATATCCTGTTTCTGTAAAAGATATACAGAGCAGAATTGAAAGGTACAGTTTCAAGCTGTGTGATTTGTGCTTTCCACACTGATTAGTGGAAAAGAGGAAAATACCTCAAACTATATAATCTGACATGAAATAACAAGGCAGATAGCTGTTAATCACACTGAAGTTGGCAATGAAGGAGACTGAAGGAGCAAAATGAAAGAGTAAGTGCAGAATGACCACATTTTTATATTGCTGAGTATGAAAATATGAACTTACTTAAGACTTTACTTTTTTTGAGAAGTGTTATGAAAACTGTAGGTGTGAAACATTGTAGTTATCCTGAAATTTTAGTTTTTCTGCTGGTTCTAAACTCAGTAAATTTATAGCTTCTTGTAGACTGTAAATTATATTTAAAAACATGTGCCTTTAAGCTTAGCTGAACACTTCTGTGTCATTGCTGTTTACTAAAATTAGAGAGAGTTGTTTTCCTTGAATTAGTTCTGTTATTCCTTAATGCAGTGTTTGCATTCTTGTAATTGGAAAGTATTACAGGTAAATAGTAAAAAATAGTAATAAAACAAAGCAAAGCTCTTTTGATAATGATTACAAAATTAAGAAAATGAAATTAGAATTTGTGACTGATAAGATGCTAGTACAACTTAATTGTCATCCAGATACTTAAAAAATATTTTCTTGTTAACTCAGTATTTTTGAACTTAATTGTGTTAGAAGTTTTATCACTTTCCTTTAAAATATTAAATGTAAAATTGAGTTACTGATCTATTGTCCTGAAAGAATTATTTGTTTTATGTCTTTATATTTAGAGAGTGGATAGTTTTCTTAGTAAAGATATCAACTATCTGGTGACTAATAAAAAGGAGGCAAAATTTGCACCAACTCTTGGCCAGATTTCTCCTGTTCCTAGTCCAGAATCTGCACCTAATGGAGGAAATGGTTCACCTCATCCTAGCAACCGAAAAGATCGACATGATGGAAGTTCATTTAAGATAGTAGATACAGTAAGTTTCTTAGTAATAATAGTGCAAATCAGGTGCAATCCATGGGATATGCTCTTACAATTTTTCTCCCATTTTGTTTCCTAAAGGTGGCAGCAGTTCCTTGGGTGAATAAGGGTTTTTTCTTTCAAACATTCTTTTGAATTTATTCTGGCTAACTTGTTAAACTAAACTAATTCAAACTAATTTAGCAAGTTTTTTGAAACTAAGTTTTAAAAGGATCAGTTTTTGCAAATATGCAGAGTACACTGAAATATGTTCTAATGTAGTATGTCTGACTTAAACATTGATGTCACGTTTGACAGCTGGATCAGGCATGTGATGACATCCAGTGATTCCTGTCTCTTTAGCAACACAGCCTATGAAAATCTGGCTGATTTGATGTTGTTAATACTGATATCTGCAGAAACACTCTCTGACAGTAGTAAGAAATAATTAAAATTGAGCATTATGAATATTAAGTTTTTCTGAGCTCTTTCTTAGGGGGTCACATTAATTGCAGCAGTTAGTATCTGAATTTATGCAGGTTTATATGAAGTTTCTTAAATGGGCAAGTCTTGTGTCCTTTCAAAATACAGTTGAAACTATTAGCTGTGCTATATATAAGGTGCTTATTTAGAAACATGATCAGGCTGCAGACTGGTCTTCATATTGCATAGGTGAGGTCACCTCATTTTGCAAACAACCTGGATAGGTAAAGGCAGCTCATTATGAATAAACAGCAAAAAGTAGAAAAAGGAAATGCACTGGTGATAGAAAAACAGAGGATAAGACAGAGGCTATGATTATATTCATGACTATAATTTTCACAAGCCCAGTTGATGAAACCTCAAATTTTAGTGTGTCACTGGCTGTTTATTCCCACCATTTGCTTTGTTCCAGCACTAACATTGCAGTGGCCTTCTTTGGCTGAAAATGATTAGTTGTTGAGGTTTTTTCGGTTTTGGAGTTTTTTCCCTTTGACTCTATCAGCCATAACCCTGTGTGAAAAATGCACATAATTGAAAAATTAGCAGTAGAATGAACAAAAGGAGACCCTCGGAGCTAACAGATGTATTTGTTAAGAGCAATGTAAATTATCTCTCTTCACTACAAATGTGTTTCTGTTTTAATGTAGATACGTATGAGCAGAGGAAAGTCCTTGGTTGAAAAAGCAATCAAAGAACAGGTAAGCCAAATAATCAACAAACTTGTGCTTCAGAACCTTGGTGGTTTGTTTTTCTAGAAAATAAGTGGTAGCAGAAGTGGTCTTAGTGGTTTAGAGAGAAGTCAGTCATGGAATGCGCAGGCCAAAGTTGAGGGATTGTCCTAAGTGAAGTGTTAGGTATGTGTTCTGGGTACTTCCAGAGGAATTGAAAGTCTGTAGAGTCTTAGGACAAGTAGTAAAATTTGTCAGGATTGCTAATATAACTAGCATTTGAGTGGTGCTCATGAAAGTAATGTATAAATTCACTGTCTTCAAATCTTACTATAAAATGTGACCATAAAGAACAATTTTGGTTTTCTGAAGGTTAAATGTATTATTGTGATGGTGAGGTGCTGTAATACAGAGAGAGACAGAAGAGGAGTGTAAGAGAATATTCTTTTGGCTAGAAGCAAAGCATCTGCATTTTAATCTCAGCTTTCATGTATTGCATGTTATATTTTTAATTATTTTAAGTAATTACTATGTATTATTTGAGATTATTAATATAATTTAATGCTTGCAGGACTTAATCCCCTCTGGTAGTATACTGTCCAATGCGCTGAGTTGGGGAGTGAAGATACTTCATATTGATGGTAAATATTTTTGTTAGATGGAGCCTGACTTGAATGCGTAACATTCATTTAACTGTTCTTTTTGTTGAATTCAAAATACTAAAAGTTATGTCAAACATACAAAAATTGAGTCAACTGAGTATAATTCTCCCACTTTTTGCCAGATGTTAAGAATTGCATTGAACAAAAGAAAAGGGAGCTGTATCTAATCAAAAGAGCAGGCAGTTCTTCTAAAGATGTGGTAAGTGCCTTTCTGCCATTTGTAAAAATGCCATTTGTTTAATTAACTAAGAAAACACTAAGTACTGCCTACTGTGAAGCTTGTAGAGTTTATTTTAATGAAGGTATTTCTCATTTTCAGTTTTTCACTAGTAATTCACTAGTATGTCTTGTGAATTGATTTAAAAACCATCTTTAGAAATACAAAGTATTTGTTGTACAGTTCAACATTATTTAAAAATAACTTATTTAGTAGCATTAATTCCATAGAGTGTAGAGCTGTGCTCTTGCAAAGTATATCTAAGAGTCAGAAGTGCTGAACTGTCTGAAATTTCCATTCTGCCTGCCTCAAAAGTAATTGTCCAAAATTAAAATAAATTGTTTTAGTATGATGTAGATGGTGGCTATGTGGCCTTGTATAATTTTCCCTGTGACACAGTGATTAGAAATTCTTCCATTTTGATGGACCATTTTGGAAAATCATAGTTATGTTTCCTGGAGAAGCTGTCTCTATAAGGAAGCTACAACTCTTCCTTCATAGAGAATGAGTTTCTTGAATCTATTTTGCCAAGTATGTGGAGTTGACGAGTGAAAATCCCTTTTTCTCAGGTTTTTAGTCTATGATGTAGTGAGGCGTTAAAGCTTGTAGCTCTTGTGTGCTCCATCTGCAATTGCTCTTTAGTTTGCACAATTGTCTAGTTTAGCCATGGATAAGTAAATGGAACCAAACTACCCAGCAGGTGTTATGCTGTTTTGGAATGTAATACTGGCTAGTGATATGTTTTCGAGACTACATAAAATCCTCTGCCAAATCGTCACTGTGTTCGTGAGGTTTGTTCCAAATAGTATGAGATGAGTTTGTACTTTTTCCAGAATCAACTACATTTAACAGCTGATGCTTGAATGTAGACTTCATTTCTTTCTGAAGACAAAATATTACTCTAAATTTTAGTCTTCATTGCTAAAAATAATAAAAGACACAGCCTGTGTAAATCCATTCAAATGAATTGTTTTAACTTTAGATACTTGCTGTTCTACAAGTTTTGGTGGCATTTTGCAGCTTGCAGTTAATTAGGATTTACAAAGTGTTGTAAAAATGTTACCTGTATTAAAGACTGAACTTTCAGCCATGGCAAGGTATTTTCAGGGTGTAAATTTACGTTTCAGGTTTCTTTATTTAGATTTGCCTTTAGAAAAAATAAATTGAGGCATCTGACGGAGAGCACTTCTTTTTTTTCAGTGTAGAAAGAAATATTTCTTTGGGAAACATGTTACCTTGTTTCAAAGTACTAATGAGCTTAGTTTCCTGAAAAATTCATCATGAGTGTATGAAGTCATGATTAACACAAGGAGACTTCTCATAACTTAAATTATCTACAGCTAAATCTTTAAGTATAATACAGAATAATAAAGGGATTTTATTCTATTGCTCTTTTTTCAATAGGGAAAACACGTTACTGCTCCAAAGTCAAAAAGTAAGTACTTCAATAATTGTAGAGTTTTCTGGCTTGACTTATTTTCTGAATGCTTAAAAATGTGCTAAAATGTTCTCCTGTGCTCAAGTGTGGTGCCATACTCCAATTTGTAGGTCCTAGAGAAACTGTGAAAATCAAGTTTGTCAAAACCTGTACATAATGAGTTCTAAAATAAAGTCTGCTTATTTATTAAGCTGCTGGAGCAACCTGATAAATGATGAAAAGTAATTTTCTGTTGATTTCCTTTTCCCCCCTTTGAGCAGGTAGACTGAAAAGTCCGTTTATCAGGGTGGAAGATAGGAGTCGGTAAGTGTTCTCTTCATGCATTTAGTAATGTGATTCTCAAACTGAGTAATTCAGAATTACTTCAGGAAGTGTGTCCTTAAATCTCAATTCCTTTCACTTTCCTGACTTCAGATGTCAAGTAAAGTGACATACAAATATCTTTAGCCACCAAATGAGATTGAGCAAGTAGGAGTATAGTAGGGAGAATATTTGTAGTAGGTGATGGAAGTGGAAAGTTAATAGGTAACTCTGGTTTGTAGATCATGAGAGTGGGTTCTTTGGGTTACTTCCTACCAAGAAATGAAAGGGAATCCTGAACCTTTACTTCTTTCCTTAGATCCATATCCTGTAGCTCAAAAGACCAATAAAACTTTGCATACTGAATTCCACTCTTGTAGTTCCAACTCAATCACATTCATCTCCTGCTGAGACTTTAGATGTAAGGAAAGAGAAGTTGTTTGTTAAAATACTTAATTCAAATTAGCCTTAATTTCCTGTTCAATAATTTCTTTTTAGAAGGAAAAATTACAAGCTATTAATTGGATTTCAGTGTCCATGATAGCATGAGATTTGATACTTTAAGCCTTGAAAAATTTCACATCTTTCAGCTCCTGTAATCAGTCAGTCTTCATTGTGTAAGAAGATGCCAGTTAGCCAGAAGTTGGGAGAAAAATGAATTGTAAAAATAGTTTGGTTCTGCACAGCGTAATTTACACCTTTAAATTCCTAACTAACTTCTGAGTTATGATGTTTATAAGTGCCAAATTATTTGGCCTGATTTCTCTGACACTTTCCTGAATTGAAAAAAGAGATCTAAACCTGGCTGTACACTGTGAGTGGGTGCAGTAGGTATGAGGGACATGGAGATAGTGGGGAGAATTGGAACAATAGAGTTGTAAGGGTAAGAAATTAATATATAAATATATGTGAATTTCACAATGTAACGGAATACTAAACACATGAAACACTTCTAAACATTTATGTAACATAATGGTTTTTAATCTTTATGCAACATAAGGAACAGTTCAGAAGCAGAGGGTCATCTTTTGCTGTTACTATTGTTTTCCAGACTTGCTCTTGTAGTTTTGCCTGGATAGCTTATAATGGTAATGTGGGTGAAAAGATCAGACTGAACTCTGTCATCAGCATTTCAGTCAAGTAATTATTCAGTGTGGGAACTTTAGACATGTCCTATTTTAGAAGTTCTTAATCTATTCAGAGCACTGGTATGGTTGCTAGTTCTGGTATCTCTGAAAGTACGGTGGTGTGCAGGAATATTATTTTTCTGAAAAATGAAAAAGTCCGTTTTTGTATTTTAAATGGTAAATCGATTAATTTTTTTAAAAGAAAATGACCAAATAATAATAAAAAAAAACATTGGATGTTGGGAACTGCTATAGCTACTTCTCAGGAGCACAAATGCACTGTTGTCAAAATTGTTCTTGGGTTTATTGGTTACCCAACTCACAACAGCTAATAGGCTCACAAGTCATATCCCAAGTAATGTTTAGGACAGCTATGGAAACTGAAGGAATGAATTCTAAGATATTTATCTGCTTAGCATTCTGTGTATGTCATATGTAAAAGAGAAACATTTTTTCAAGATTTTTGGATCTGAAGTAATGTATGCAATGAGGCCTTTTTTCCATTTTGATGGTTCTCATGCACTTGTTTTGTGTTAATACAGCCAGTACCGACCATTTTATCTGCAGTTACTGAGTTTTCCATTTCTGAACTATTGTGTTCCAAAGCCGTATAGTCCATTTGAGGTGGAGAAGAAGTATCCTTCTGGTCAAAAGCAAACTCAGTCTAAGGAAAGGTTTGTTGAAAACTTTATTTTATTGAGGTGTGGGTAAAGGAGAGAGTTCTCTGAATTGTCCCATAACTAATTGTGTTCTAAAATAATTGCTCATCTTCTAATTTACTGTGCTATGTAATACTATTAGCCATGTCTCATCTGATGTATTTTCTGCACTGTTGGTGTCTGTCTCTCTATCTGTACCCTCTTTATCCTGTCTTTAGTCCTTTTTTTGGGCATACAGATGCATACATCCAAAAATGTGGTCTTCTCCTTTTACTGTGGCTCAGCATAAGATATTTTTTTCCTTTCTGCCACTGGTTTCTTCTCTGTCCTCGTCTTGGATGCTTTTCAGTAAGTATTTCACAGGAAGTAGATTTCTTAAGACTTCTTTTGTATTTGTCTATATAGTGCTGAAATAAGTAGTTGAATTTATTAAAGCAGTGATATTCAATCACAGTGCCTAATCATTGTTGATAAAGAGTGTATATTGTTAATTTATAGCAATTAGATAGACTGCTTATACTGCTTCAACTCTGCAAAGATGAAAAGTGGATGCCAGCTGCCCAGCAGAATTGCAGCTGGCTTTACAGAAAATGTTACGTGATACATTTTGGCATTCAGGCTCTATTTGAGCATTACAGATGCAGTTAGAATTTCAGCAAATCACTTTTATTATTTGCAGCTATTTAAAAGTTTTAATGAACTGTTTTTTGTGAATCAGTGTGGGGTTTAAAATTTTTTTCTACCTAGCTTTTTTCATTGACTTCTAAAATTGGTTCATATGAGAGACTAAATATATTTAGGTGGAGAGTAGCTTTGCTATATGTAGAAGTTTCTGTATTTAGTAAGTTGCTGCTTTTCTGTCCTTGGGGCTTAGGTGTGATACCTGTTTTCTTTGAAGTGGCTTCTCCACAGTTATGTCCAGTCTTGACTGTAACACAGTGCTGGAGGTTTCAGCTGATATTGCCATGCTTTTTTTTTTTTTTTTTTGCCTTTTCTTTTTTTCTTAAATTGCAAAGAAGGTAGCAGTATGAAAAGGCAAAAACCATATATTGCAGGGGTTACTGGTGTATTAATAAGGCAATTTCTGATTGTGTCTCTTCAGAGGATGTTGGAAAGGCCCATTCTTTTTAAAGCATTAAAAAACCAAAAAGACATTTTTGTTTAGATTTATTAAGGAATATGATATATTAAAAATCTCAGGATTTATGTTTGAATATGTATTCCTAATTAATATTTCAGTTGGGCACATACCAAAGAGATGTTAGGTGGGAAAATGGTGAATGTGACCAATGTCAGTTTTGGGAGAGAGAAGGGAACGTTCAATTAGTTTGTCTTTACCTGGGAGAAAAACTTGTTGAAGCAAAGTTGTTAGTTCTACTTGCTTCTGCATTGGGCAAGACCTGCAGACTTACTCAGTCTTCAGATGATCCATTCTATTGCTTCTATCCTGCTTTACTGGTTCTCTGTGATACTGTTTTCCAGAGGGAAGGTGTGAAGGCTGGTGTAACAGTTAAAGCACACACTAGAGTTGCCTGTCCTGGGGAACCCAAGAAATGCTGGGGCAGGGTGTTAACAATACTATGCTTTGTAAGCTAAAGATTTTCAAGACAGGTTTTTAGATGTAAAGTCCTGAGCTTACATCTATGCAGATACTTGGTAAAATCTATCAGTGATTTTTGAAACACTGGAGTAGGGAGATGGAACTATTCCTTCAAAGTAAAAAGGAAGTAGAGATTGATGACTTTGCTTTACTGCTGGCATATCAACCTTAGGTAGTTTAATAGTGGATTGCAGCAAGCAGTAGTTCTTCCCAGATGAGGATTCTGACGATCATGGAGCAGCTGTTGAAAACCTCTTTATATAGTAATGTCCAGGAAGAACTTTAGGTTCATTTTTTTGCATTCCCACTTAGCATTTACCTAGAAAAACAGGACAAAATGGCATTTGCCAGCTTATTCAAAATTGTGTATAACCAACAGTGGATGTTAAAATCTTTTTTTGCTGTTTCTAATTTGGTTTTTATCAACTGTACAGAGACTTCCTTTGATTTTTGTTTAGCAATTTTGTATTATTTATTCTTAGTGATAGTGGTAATTCTATACTAACCTGGATGTTCTATACTTACATATAATTCCACTGGGTCTGCCTGTCTTCTTGCAGTAAATGTTTCTGGGTTTTGTTTGATTGATTTGAAATCTATGCATAAGTCTTCAGTGTTTTTTTTAAAGTGTTGAGTAAAATAATGTAAATAGTTTAAGAGGAAATAAAAGTTTGTTTTGGGTTGTTTTTTTTAAGTTAGTAAGAATGAACATACTCTGAGGGGCAAGTTAAGCACTCAGTTCCATGTTTAAGATTCATTAATATTCTCTTAACAGAAACAAAATAAACAGTGACAAGGATTGTGGAATGCCTGCACAGTTTCCTCAGAAGGACAAAAAAAAGAGAGGATATTGTGAATGTTGTGGGAAGAAATACGAAGATCTGCAAACAGTACGTGAAATGTCAAGTATATGCTTTGATGCCATTATCTCTTTAATGTAGTATCACCAGCAGTTTCTCTATTCTTTTTATTTTAAAATATTTTTCTGAATAATGAGCAAATTAGTATTTTTTCCCATGTTAGAAGCAGCAATTAAGAATTAAACCTATCTCTGATAGCTGAAGGCACTAGTAATTAATGTCTTAGAGATGCTAGTAGTAAATTAATGGTATTTACTTGCTCCTTGTTGTACTATTGACTTGTATATTCATATCTGTAATATTAGATTTATATAATGTTTTTTTCTTCATTGCAGCATCTTGAAAGTGAGCGGCACCGAAATTTTGCACAAAGCACACAGTATAAAGTTGTTGATGATATAATCTCAAAGTTAGTTTATGAGTTTGTTGCATACAAAGATGATGATACAGGAAAAATAAAAAGGTGAGTTACATGTTGTAAATTTTAAAGACTCTGAGAGCCGGGACATTGAACATAAAGATAGTTCTGAAATTCCTGAGCTGAATAGCACAGGATCAGTTCATGGTTTTAAGGCTAAAATAAATCATGGAAACTTTCAATGAGGTTGTATGTGGCAAATCAGTTCTGTAAAGCAGAACTTAGGGGGAAAAAAACACAAGCGCAGATGACATCAGAGAAAGATGAGACTGAAAGTTGCCAGAAGTTGTCCTACTTATCTTCAGCTCCTGTAACACAAAATCTGCTGTACTGAAATATTGCTAACAGAAAGACAGCAGTGTCTGGACATCTTGCTCTGAATGCTTTCTGTCATATTTAGTGGTCTAAGGACAGTAAATCAGTCAGTCTGGTCTGCTTACGTGTGGGAAAACTTCCTACCCATACTTTAAACCTCTTAGCTTTTGTGCCGCCTGCACAGGACAGAGAAAGCAAATATTCTTTTCTTTGTAGTTCAAGTGCTTGAAAGGATGAGAAAGGCTTATTTGGTATCTTGGACTGTAGGCACTAGGGTCTTTGTTATGTGAATTGGTAACACTGTTCAAGGTTGCTCTAATTTTTTGGAAATGAGTCAGGAGATAAAAACTTTCTTGTTTATTTATTTAAAAAAAGGCAAGTAATGAAGAAATAAAGGTATTCTTAGTGAAATCAAAGGAAATGCAAATAGAATCAAACAACTGATAGCCTAATAAAGCAAGCCTTTATTTCTTTTGTGATTTCAAAATACTCAGAGTTGTTACCTGTCAAGAAAATCATGTTAATTTTGTGCGTATAAGTCATAGAATATTTGTAAGTATTTATAGTCATTGCATTATATTCATTAGCTTCTTTTATTCTTAATGCCACTGTAAATTGAGACTTACCAAAATACTAGATTACTTGTGTTTTTAAAACAACTTAATGAGCTGTAGAAATCAGTAAGAAAACACCAAAACTATAAGGCACTCAGCTTCTGTAGAAATAGTGTGTTACTACCCTAAATATATCTTTCCTTGAAGAGTAAAAACAAAAGCTCCTTTGTCAGTTCAGTTGCTTTTCTAGAATAAATTGCACATGGAGTTATGTTACATGGGGTTTTTTATGTTTGTTGATATTTTTAAATTATTTCATTGTAGGACAAAATGTGGCATGGGATATTTTTCTCCTATTATTGGAAAGATAACCAGACCAGATGAGCTGAAAGAGCGACTGAAAAGGCAATGCATTGCTTTGAAAACTTACTCCTGGAAGGATACTGCAATACAAGCACTCAAACTGGATCGCCAGCCTGCAGAAGTACAACCAAGTTCTGTGCCAATACCTACCCCTGTTTCTGTATCTATCTCTTCAGTTCTTTATTGTCACCCATCACAATCTTCAGAAGTCAAAAGTAAGTTCAGAATTAATAATGAAAATACTGAGACTGATTGCTCCTGTGCTGTGAAGTTAAGAGAGACTGTTGTATCATCAAATTCCATACAACCACCCCTTCAGAAAACTGATGAAGTGTACACAGGAAACTTGTCTCGAGATTCTGAGCCATTCAGCAAGGAGATACTGGAACCTGATCTAAGTAAAAAGAATGTACAGTGTTTTCAGGAAGGAATGGTTACTGTATATTCTCGTACCAAAGTTACAGATTTTAGTGAAAAAGACAAATACTTACTGCAGCAAAAACGAAAATTAAATAATTCAGTAGTCCTACCAGCAAAGTGTGTGAAAAAAACAGATGCCAATCCTACGTTTGTCAAGAAACATCACGATTTATGTGATAATCATCAACTAATGCAGCACAATGTCATTCTGGAGGCTGAGGTATCTGAGACTGCTGTGAACAAAGAACTTAATAGATCAGCTGCCAGCACTGCCCACAGTTCACCATCTGGAAAGCTGCACAGAAAAGTGAACCTTAACTTGAGAAGGAATAAAAGAGAAACCCGGAAACAGAATATGGAGTTGTGTGTAAAGAATTCAGATAGACTGTCTGTTCCTGATGAGAAGAGAAGCACTTGTAGCTTACCATTGCAGACCTTATTGGAGTTATTTCAGACAAGTGAAAGAAACTCAGAATTTGGAGGTTTTTCAAGTTTCACTGAGAACAAATGTTCAGTGAGCATAAATGATACATGTGAAGGGCAGAATGCAAATGTTATGTGGTCATTATTTTCCTCTTCATCCTCATCCCCATTTTTTGGATTTTAATGCTGGTTTATTTAATATAATGATTTTAAAATTGACTTGAAAATGTAAGATTCTATTCATGAAGACTTAAATTGCTGTATTATATGTACAGATTATTTCGTTTTCAAGTTTTTTAATGCAAAAATTTCTGTATATGTAAATATGAAAAATAAAACTAAATTTGGCTTTAGTCATGTGTTTTGAGTTGTTTTTAAAGGTACTGCTTTATTGTGTCTGGTAAAAGGCTCTGACGCCACATTTGGATTAAATGAATTGCTAGACAAAACTGATGCCACTGCATTTAGATGAGTAATTTTCTAAAATCATTGACTGATACATTTCAAGTAACCACATTTAAAGTAACTGGATGTTCCACTGTAAATAAGGTAGTCTGTTATTCACTAGTTACTGATGTTTTGTGGGCATTTGGTTGCTTCCCTTTTCTGTTTCTTCTGCTGCTTTAATAGAGAACAGAGTAACAAAGATGTGTTACATTCTTAGACTACTCTGATGTATTATTAGTAAATTAATGCACTAGAACTAGCTCTGTTGTATATTTCAGCTAATAAGAAAGCAGTTAGATGTATATATTTTCATTGGGGAAAAACAAATAAGAAACCAACAGGACAGGTTTCTGGATGACTTGGGTCATTTGTTTGGTTTTTTTCTTTCAGACTAACCAGCCTGTTGGATTTGCTTTACTCAGAAGCTGAAAGACACAAGTGAGAGTTGGGAAGACTTTTTTTAATAATGCAGATCTTTACCAGAACTGATTTCTTTCAGAATTTCAGTGTCTATAAATCATGAGAGGACACAAGTATGAGATTGCAAGAGACAAAGCTTTATTAATAAATGTAGAGTGCCATAAGGTCATATAAGAGATCTCAACCACAGAAATTACTTTCATTAATTTTTGCATCAATTACTTGTTTGCATTTTCATCTTTTGCCCATTTAGTATTCTCAAACTTAGTGCTCTTACAGTTGAGGCGCTTTAATGTTGCGGGCTACTGTCTGTCCTTTATAGGCTATTTTCTGTGAGGGGTAGGTAAAGCTGCTAGGGGTGCAGAAAATGATGTAAAATTCCTTTATGGAGGGTATGAATTGGAAGCTTAATGATGAAAGTAGCTGCTTAGGGTCACCTTTTAAAGGTGACATTCCTTGTTCCTCTCTTTATGTAATTGCATGTACAGTCTGGTGAGGACTGCTTTTGGCTTCTCCATCTTACTGGTCACTTCTGGTTTGATTTATAGTTAATTCTGATCTGGATTCACATCCAGAAAATACAGGAATTACAGAAATGAGCAAAATTAGCATTTTAAAGAGGAGTTGATCTTGAATGTGTGTATCTGTATTTATTTTTTGCCCATAAATCTGTAAATTACCAGTATATAGTACTCAAGGTCTGGGACTTTAAAATAGAAGATTCAAGCAATTACTTTGTTCTTCATATTGAGTGACATTTTAATGATTGCTCTCTGGTTCAGTGAGTTCAATATATTTTAGGAACAAGTGTTTTGACTGTTTTTCTTCTATTGAGATAATTTTGTTTGGTTGGAGTTTTTTTGATGGATGATTTGTTTGGTTGTGGTTTTTGGGTTTTTTTGTTTTGTTTGGTGGGGTTTTTTTTTTTTTTTTTGGTTGAAGCTTCTCTGGGTATGGATTTTTTTCTAACTTTTGGTTTAGTCTTTAAAGGTGGAATTAAGAAAAATTTGGATTACCCCCTCAAGCATTGCAACAATCTGCCACTAAGTATCTCTTTCTTCCACCTCCCTGCTTCCCTCCCAGGGGCACACACTCCTTAGCTGCCCTGGTGGCCTCCAGCAGGCCACACATGAGGGTTGCTGCGGCATTAAGAGTGAACAGTAGAAGAGGTCTCTGTTAGTAAATCTACTCAACACATAAACAGTGTGTATGTTTTGCATTTGATTAAATGCAGTCCTAGAATGTATTAGCTCAACAGGCACTGCAAAGAGAAGTTATGAACACGGAATCTGGCTTTAGAATCTTGGAGGAAAAAATCAGATCTGAGGTTTGTCATTAAAATATGAAGAGTATTCATTGTAATCCAGAACAAAATAGGAGAGTCACTGCTACTGGTTGCAAAAGCCAGTTCTAGTCATCATACAGATTTTGTTTACTGGTCACTTTAGTGACCAGTGTGTTGAAGAGTCCCCCTTTGTCATATGTTCAATTGGCATCACAAGCCACAGTAAGCCTATTAACTATTTCCAAAACAGATTTACTCAGCATATTTAATTATTTTAATGTATTTATTATCTTTTAAGCTTGTTTTAAAAAACCAACAAAATGCCACACTTTTTACAAAAGTTCGAATGTATGTTATAATTTGAAAAAGTAAATGTGGAAGGGTAGTTACTAGAACATGTCACTCTGGTTTCCTCATAGAGAATTGAGTATTTTCAGAACATGTAGCAGTGACTGTGAGAGATGTCAGTTTAGACAAAGGCTACCTCTCCGGTCACTAAAACTGCATTTCTAATGGCAAATCTTTATTTATCAGTATGTATTTGTGATAATCAGATATTCTATAACTGCAGTTTGAACTCTCTTCATAAGGATTTCTTGTAATGCACTTCATTTTTGAACTGTCTTGCTGTCTGTGACTTTGAAGAGCAGAAATGTTGTGTCTATTCAGGTAAGTTATAATGTGGCTGAGAGGAAACAGTTCTCCGTCCAGATGTGTGTGCATAGGGGTGTACATACACACACTCCTGTGGGGATTAGTGATACCAACCTCTCACACATAAGGAAGTTCTGCAGTAACTTCTGAGATTCATGCAACTACTGAGATTCCTTCAGGTAAGCCCTGTGCTGTGCAGCAGCTTCTGTGTGGGCAGCTCTTGCCCAACTTGACACAAAACAAGAGGTGACTGTTGGGCTGGCTTTTCTGTTAGTGTTGCAGGGAAGTTAGTTACAACCTGAGGTTTTTGGCTCCTTATATGTATCTGTGAGGGTGCATGAACCTTCGTCCCATATCTGAAGAGGCTCTGACACACACAGCTAATGTATCTGGCCATGGTGTCTGTGAAGCTCTTGTGGCAACCTCTGAGGGAAGGAATGTTGAAAAAAATGGTAGCTGCTCCAACTGGTGTAGTTACAGTGGGGCATGTGGACACGGGATGGAAATATGAATCCCTCCATGTTCTCCAGCTGGACGATCTTTGTGAGCTATGTGGTCCATGTGGCCTCTGGGCCATTGGCTGGTAAGCACCAAGGGCTGATAAAGGCTGATCATGCTGGGCTTTTTGATCATGTTGACAGAAGCATCAAATCACAGTTTACCTGGGTCTTACACTGAGTGCTCAAAGGCAGATAGTACTTCCTTGCCCTTGCTTTGTTCTGTAGATGCTCAGAATCAGAGCTTTAAGACTTGCAATTAGATTCTGTAAAGAATTATGGGAAATTCCTGAAATAGTGAAGTGTAAGATAAAACTACAATTAAATGTGATCAAGCATCCTTCTTGGGTGACTAGTTTGGATGTTACTTGCATCACAGTAGGAAATTGAGTCCCCTTTATCCTTCTCATTTTTTCCACTATGTTTCTTCTCATGTAAATATTATTCTGGAAAATAAGCTATTTTCTTTCAAGTGCTTATGGCCACTCAGATTTAGCTATAACCTCTATATGCATCTAACCACCACTCTTGAAGACAGATGAGGGGAAATTTTAGCAACCATTTGCTAAAGCAAATTGTACAACTTACTTACGCAGAATATATGTAGGTAGACTAGAAAATGTATAGCAAAGTTTACTTCTTAGCATAACTAGTCCTCTGGACCCTGTAAGGAGTTTATTTATGCTAGCACTTAATAGCAAAAACAGAAGTAAATCGTGTTGGTAATATCGCAGTCACCACTGATAATCTGTAGGAAGTGAAGATAAATGAAGTCCATTAACCAGCTTACTATCTCTGAAGGTGATATGAGATGAATAATTTGGGGTTTTTTACCATGAATTCTCAAATGTTGTTTTTTCGTTCTTTGCTTTAGATAGTGCAGCTATCCACAATAAATGCTGAGCCCCCCAGATACAGCACTATAAAAATCTTAGGGATAGAAAGCAGATGTTTGGGTGTAGTCCAATTTCATTTGGGATAAAAAAGTTGTAGATTCAGGTGGCTGTCTATAATATTTTTGTTTGTCTGTGGTTTGTTTTGGTGGGGGTTTTCTTTTGTTTGTTTGTTTGTTTGTTTTTTTTTTTGGGGGGGGGATGGGTTTTTTGTGGTTTTTGGGGTTTTTTTGTTGAGTTAAAGGGAGATCTCACTTCAAGATTACTTCAAGATTCAGTGTAGAATATTTGTTGAATATGTGGATAGCTGGCCACAAACCCCAGACTTTCTCTGTCACCTTCAGTAGTGCAGGCAGTGGAGGGGAAGGTGCTGATCTCCTTTCTCTGGGGACTAGAGATAGGTCACAAGGAAATTG
Organism: Toxostoma redivivum; assembly: GCA_013397375.1. Lineage (NCBI taxonomy): Eukaryota > Metazoa > Chordata > Aves > Passeriformes > Mimidae > Toxostoma > Toxostoma redivivum. The sequence continues at coordinate 723,132 of VXBI01013800.1, forward strand.
GAGGAAGCTGCAAGTGATAATATCTAGATTGGACATCAGGACAAGGTTCTTCACTGAGAGGATGGTCAGTCACTGGAACATGCTCCTCGGGGAAGCAGTCCCCATGTCAAGATTTAAAGGATTGGATGACACCATTATATGGTGTATTTTTTGATAGTTCCACAAAGAGAAGGGAGTTGGACTTTATGATTCTTATAGATCTTTTCCAACATGAGACATTCTATGAGTTGCTAGAAGAAGAAAAAATCTGTCCCCTGATGTGAAAGAGCTTGCTGCTCAGAGGTGGATAGTCTGCCACAGTCCTCAGTAATGTTGAAGAACTCCCAGGAAAGTAAAACTAGGAAGTGAATCTCTATCTTCTCTGCTTGATTTCCCAAATGAATGTGAAATCACCATCAATGAAATTTAAATATTTCTGTGAAACATTAAGCCTGTCAAATCATCCATTTCTAATCAATGTGTACAATACGAGACTTCAGACATACAGATCAGGATTTACTTCCTTGTGATTTAGATCCTTCAACCTAATATAGAAATTTTATGCAATTTAGTTAAGTCTTCTTTTTAGAATAAATCTTCAGTGTTTACCACAGAAGTGATAAATAAATAAGCCAAAGAGTAGAAGACATAAATGAGAGAGGTTTGCATGCAGAGGAATGTAAAACCTTTTTCATCTGTTTTGGCTAATTACTTCTAGCACACACACTTTTTAAATGCCTTTATCTTTGTATTAGTTGGCTGAATTTCTAAAAAAAAAAAGTCCTAAATGTTATTCTTAAAATTAGTGAAGGACCAATATAGAGTTGACATACTAAAAAAAGGACTGCATTTATGAAATATACGTATCATACCTCATCATATCCGCTGAGCACGCAGACTGGATAACACTCTGCTTTCATAGTTGTTAGCTTGATGCAGCCAAGCTTTGGCTGGCGCTGTGTTGGTGAACCTTCCATGTGTAACACCTACACTAAATCTGAATATAGGTGAGCAAGGGAAAAAAGAAATCTGTGATGTACTGATCCAGGAAATGAGTGTATAACTGTATTGTATATCTGCTGCTGAATGGTGTAATATATACCCAATGTCATGAATTCTCACAGAAATACTGACAGAGGCAGCTGTGAAATAGTGTGCCAGTGGGGAAAGTTTGGTTTAACTGAAATAACTGCAGGGATTGGCTGCACCCTGAAATGTAAGGATTTATGACTTTTGTAAGAAGATTGAAGCATCATAGTATAATACTGATTTTTTTCTTTGCTATAAATAGCACTTTCTCATTTTCTTTACCTAACCCACCCATGGTCTTTTTGATACCCCACACCAGAGTTTTATAAGCTAATTTTGCAGTTTCAGCAGCCGCTTTGGGATGGATACCTTGAGGTAATAGTGCTTCTGGCCTGTAGTACCGACAGCAGTATAAGCAGGACAGCATAAAACTTACTTGCCACTTTCTCCTCAAAGTTACTATATATTGTGCAATGCTCTGCTGTTTTCTTCAGCTTGTTGAACTGTTATTTTGTCTGTTTTCATATCACAGAAACAAACTCTGAGAAACTGAATTTCCTTCATCTATCTTCTAATTGGTTCCTTTAATAAGATGATGTGTATAAGTAAGGTAAGCCCTACAGAGAAATCGGGCCAGGAGCGGCGGCATTCCCTGTCGGGTGGCTCCGGGGAGCCAGGCAGGCGCTGCCGAGCCGCTGTGCCCGGAGCACGGTGCTTCCCGTGGGGAGCCGCGGAGAGCAGAAGGCAACCCGGCGGGTGGAAACGCTCCTAAGAGCAGAAAAGGAGGTGCCAGGTGTCCTGGCTGTCGTCCGTGCAAGCAGTGCAATTAAAATTGATCTTCATAATGGTTTTAAGATATTTTATTTTGTTTGTTCTTTTAATCTTTGAGACTACGACGAGCAGCAGTTTCGAGTGGCATTATTTATTATGCCACCTCCTCCTTTATTATGTGTTTAAAACTGGCACAAGCCTTCGAGCGGGTAGTTAGACTTTGTATTCTCTCGCCTGGATGGGTGGCGAGCTGCATCTCCCGCTGCTCTGACATCCCTTCTTTCTCTGCTCACCTCAGCTGTGTGCCATGGCTGTCCTCGCTATCGCCCCTTCCAAAAAGGGCGAGGAAAAAGGTGCCCCTCTTGTCCCATTTTCATAAAGAAATGTAGTTAAGGAAGATGAGATACACCGTGCTGGGAGGCAGCACTGCTGCTCTCGGCTTCCCGGTAGGTGGGAGTGTAGAATTGGGTTGCAGACGCAGCTACCCCTCCGCTGAGGGAGAATTAGTCTCGCGTTTCAGGGATTGGACATCGTGGGGACTCCTTGACACTTCTGCCTCTTGCTTAGTCCAGGAGAGCATGTTGTAACGTGAAAGGAATGGTTCTGCGTTGTAATCCTTTCCTACTCTCTTTGTTAAAAAAGCGGGGAGGGAGTAGAAATTTAAGAAAGAAAGAAAGAAACAAATGTCATAGAGAAGGAAATGAAGGTTTGCTCAGAAAGGGGGAGAGAGGGGCTGACGGCGGTACGGGCAGGGAGGGAGGGAGGGAAAACGCCCCATCTGCCTCCCCAGAGAGCCCCCGCCTTCAGCCGCAGCTTC
>VXBI01013800.1:725951-787392 GCA_013397375.1 Toxostoma redivivum
CGGCTGGTCTCCGGCGAGGGCGGCGGCGGGGCGCGGTGGCCGGCGCTGAGCACGCGGGTGCGGAGCGAGGCGGCGCGGGCACAGGTAAGCGCCGGGCGGGGGCAGGGGCCCGCGGCCGTGCGGAGGGAGCCTCGCCGCACCCTCCGCCCAGGGGCTTTGCACTGCCGGGAGATGGACAGCGCTCGGTGCGGAGCGATGCTCGGTGCGGAGCGATGCTCGGCCCGACGCGCCGCTCGGTTCCCGCAGGAGCGCGGGCAATGCCGGTCCTGTGCAAGGGTGCCCGAATTAGTGAAGATGGTCTCGTGCTTGTGAATGGCCAGCCCCGGGCGGCAGCGGGGCCCGGGCTGGCACAGCCCGCTGCCTGCGGCGGCCGGGGCACCCAAAATGAAAGTTGCAGTGCCTTTGCGACAGCGGGGCTTGGAACGCTGCGGCTTCTGGCTGAAGCGTGGGCAGGGTGGGTTGGTGTTCTTTGGACTCGGATGTGATTTTAAAAATAGGAATTGTATATCGGAAGGGAATTGCTTGAAATGTAACATGCGAACTAAACACAGGATTTAACGTACTTATTACCTGCTGCCCAACTCGGGGTATATTTTCAAATTCTATAGAATCATAGAATTATTAAGGTTGGGAGAGCCCTCTAAGATGATCGAGTCCGACCATTAATCTGGCCCTATTTGTGCTAAAAACCATGCTTCTGTAATATGAAGACTAATCCCTATAACTTTTATCAACCTCATTTTGTATTAAAATACAGTGATTTTCACCTGACCCCTTTTGTTTGAGGTGGTACATGGCTGTTACCTCTGAAGAAAAGAAACCTTGAGTCCGTACTGTTATAGATGTAGAACATAAAATCTGAGCATTTGAGGTAACTGCTGTCATATAGGATGAGTTGCAGGCCTCTGTTTCCTCCTTTTCTAACTGACTAGTCTGTGTTTAAGAAACAAAATAGGTGAAAAAATTCTTATATTTATTTTTTTTATAATCCATGAAATATAAGAACCAACAACTTGCATTCTCTTTGTTTAATTAAATAATAAAGAAGTTCTTCATAGCATATGTATTCACCTCTTACTCATGTAAAGATTTGTATATGAAGACCATATTTACAGTACAATAAAATACGATTCTCAAAGTTCATAATGCTTTGTTCAAAGATTAAAAAAAAATCCTGTAGACATTTCAGGATTCTTTGAAGACCCCCAAAAAGTCACAAGTTCAAACTTTGTCACATGTCTGTTTTAAACTTAGTAATGGTTGCATTTGGCTTCAATATTAGGCTTAAAATACTGGTCTTATAGAACAAACTGCTAATTAATGGATTTTGTTTTTCTGAATGTCTCAGCTTTTATTCACCAAATCTTATACTCATAAAATTTTCAAATCATTCTGATATAGTTAAGTTGCTAGTATGAATATTAGTCTAAGTAGAAAAAAAAGTAACACAAGTGGTTTGAAAAGGGTTAAATACATTTATTTCACAACAGCCTCCACAGTAAATGTGTATGTTAATGTGTAAAAGCTCTGATGTAAAGGTGAAAGCTATTACAACTTTTATTACTGATCAAGAAGTTTCTCCTCTGCTGCTTAAAATATTCCCAGCCTCTTCCATGGTATCTGATGGTTGTTACTCATGGAAGGATACAGTAGCTGACAGTGCTTTGGACAAAAAAAAAAATCCCAAGCAAGCCCAACAAAGTGAAGCAGTACAGATTTTCTGTGAGTCTGGCACAGAGTATGTTACATCTTAATTGCAGGATATTGCATCCCTTGCTCAGAGATCTGAGTCAGCTTGGCGGTAATGGACCAGCAGTGTGGCTGACTTTGCTTCACTGAAGTTGTGTAGGAGCTGCCTTTAGGAGGGTAATTATCAAAGTTAGGGACTAACTTCACCGAGTGAACTTTTATGGTGCCTTTGGGCATCTGGTGAATGTCACACGAAGTATAAAGATACAGGATTCTGCTTGTACATGAGGAGACACCCATGCCTGCCCTGAAGAGTTAAGTCAGTGGCGTGTAAAGAGTAGGGGAACAGAGGTGCCCTCTACATCAATAACATTTCCATATGTATTTGTTTGTTTTATGATTAAATACACTCCATGGACTGTCTCCATGTTCTATCCATTGCTAATAGTCTTTGAGTAGCTGTATTTGAGAGTTAAAAATGCTGGTCTAGGTTTCAAACCAAATGGCCTTCTGGATTAGTTAAGGGAGCATGCTTCTTTGAGGAGGCAAAAGCGTTCAAGAAGAATCCTGGTGAGTGAAGGACTAGCAACCTTGTCCAGAAAAACAAAGATACCTGAATGGGAAGGTGCATTCAGAGGACTAGCCAACAAGGCTGTAGTTGAATAATGTAAAACAATGTAGTTGTGTTTTGATTCGGATAAAGATGAAAAAGGGGGGGCAGTGTGGAGAGAGATGAGCTGGAGAGAAGGAAGTTGCATTAAATCGGATTGGATTCCTTTAATTCCTGGATGAAAGCTTTAGCTGCAGAAAGGGCAGAAGTTGAACAAGAAGGATGCAAGCCTGAGTTCAGAACTGCACAAAGGGAAATGAAGATGATCATGCAGAGGAATGCAGAAGAAAAGTGTGGCCTTTGCAGATCAGGAGTTTTAGAACAGGCTTATGATGGAGTTGAGCCAGAGGAGTGCAATACGAGAAAAGAGGGTGAAAGGAGATAATTGAAGACAGAAGTGACTGGGAAGTGATGAATGGTGGAATTCTAAAGAATAATGGTTTGTTTTCAGCATTTGTTGAGGTTTTTCTCTAGCACCTTCCTTTATTTTGTTTATTTTGGGTTTTTTGGGCCATTGCCATCAGAGTTGAGTGACTTCTCTACATATATGCTTTACTATTAAATAGTAAAGGAAATAGACTATAAACTCATCTTAGAAACCCAGAATGTAATTGCTTAAAAACCATAATTAACATGCTCACAATTGTAGCTGTCCAAGATTGCTGAACCTCAGAACACAGCACAAGGAAAATGTTGTAGTGGCATGTGCAAGCCATTCATGTTTTAATATACAATATATAGTGGACATTGGAGAATTCACATGACTTTGGGCTTCTGCTTTTGATTCCATTGCAGAATAGAGTCATTACTAGTATCTGTGACACTCCTGAATTTTGATTTCTCTGTTCCTCAAAGGGCGCCTGTTAGCAGCTAATATTGTATTATCATTAATGCAATCCAGAATCTTAGCAATGGACACTGTTGCATAAATAAGTGTATTAGAAGATGAGATTCCTCTATGTCGGGGACATTCAGAGAAAGCTAATCTAATATTTTTGTGTTTGAAAGAAGGAAAGTTCCCACTGTGGACATTTTTAAGGAACCTTTTAACTCTGTGCCTTAAGCTGTATTTTGGTATTGTAAGAAGCACATGGGAAACCACAAGTTTTGTAATATTTTCCTTTAGTCAATATGGTGTAGGCATGTTCTTTGTTAAAATGTGGGAATGTGGAAACATCCCTCCCCACTGCCTGTATTATCATTATCCATTTTGGATACATCTAAGTGTTACATGGAAATTTGTGAGAATTGGCATGATTTTCAGTGGGAACAAAGTTCTGACCTTCTATGGATCGAGATTCACTCATCTCTGCTGGTTGTACAGGAAATTCATGATATGGCAATTTCTATTTCTCAAGCTTCTGTTTTCCCTTGCTCGTTGCCCGTTGTCATGAAGATACACTGGATTCCTTCCGAGAGAGTGAAAAGGATGACCTGGTTGTAGGGAGCCTGGCCTGAAGGGGCTCCAGGACTGAGCTGCATCTGGAGACAGAAGTGTTTGTTGTTTGTAGTCCAGAGTGAGTCAGTAGTTTTCAGTAAAAAACTAATTTGTCCTCTTTAGCTGTGTTGCTTGTGAGCAAATGATACAATTGCTTACACCTATTTGGAATCATGGCTTGCAGATTTCTTAAATGATTTCTTATTGCTAATAATCAATTTCAGAGAAGCTTTGCTCTGTCAAGCTGAGTTTGCATAGCCCTTGGATTTGAAATCTTCATTAGTTATTGAAGTATTGCCTAGTCTTTGCTATTAGATTCTCTGGTTTCCTGTTGTCTCACTCTAGTCTTCAAACAGGATATCCCTGTTCTTTGCAGGTGCTTCTGAAATTGCTGACTCTTGCTTTCTGTTCTGAAGCTGTCAATTTCTGTTGGTATTGTAAGTTACTGTGTTGGGTAGCTCCAACAAATAGTAATTTTTTTTTCTTTAAAAAAAGAGCTCTGACTGTTGAGTGGCTTATGAAATATCTCTAGAGTTTGGGACTGATGGATGGTGACTGTTGGAAAGAGAAGTGTAATGAGAAATTTCTTGATTTAAAACATCTTTTTCTGCCCACTTCTGTCTCTTGAAGAAACTTAGGCATAATTTTTGATCATCCTAACACAAAACCAAAGGGAAGGAGGTTAAACTGAGAAAGGGGCTATAGTGATTAATAATATGCATTTGGTTTATTGCTGAATTTGGTTTTCTTCCTGCCTTGTTGCCTCTTAAGGTTTGTAAGGCATTAGGCAAAATGTGTGTGACACTTTACTGTATGTTCAGTGTATGCAGTTCTGCAGTATGATAAGATACTTCACCAACATTGCAATATTTTATGAATATGTGAATGATGGTTAAAATATTCATACTCTTGATGCAGGTCTTGCCTTCCTGAAGAGAGAAAAAACTGCTAAAAGCTAAACTTTGCTAAAATTGCATGTTGGATGATGTAAGGACTTTGAGGGTGTCCTTTGATTTCTAATGTAAGAAGCACTTTCAGGTACATCTTTTTATAAAAGTACTCAAAGTGTGTTTTGCTATTTTATAGGCAAAAAATATTTCAAATTCCTAATTTATCCTTCTTTGCAAGCTCATATCAGGAAAAGTCTGCTAATGAGATTTGTTATGACAGTAAATGCAAAAGTCCAAAAAATCATCCAGCAAAAAATCTCTGGTAGCTGCTGCTTCTGAGTTCATGTTTTTTTGTGTCATCTTCTCATGCTTGTGCCATAGAAGACTGGAAAAGATAAATATTCCTAAATCTATGGCTTAACTTCATAAAACAGGCTTACATACAGCCAAAAAGGATCTTAAAGGCTCAGACGTAACAATTTGTGTAGAGAATATTTTCTCAGTGTTTGCTTGTTGCCATGATTAGTGTGGTAACTGCAAAGTCTGACAGGAGTGATTTCCAGCTCTGGTGATGAATGTGTCTGTATTCACTCCTGATCAGTGTTGGTGCCCCTGAGTGCAGGATCACACCAAGTATTCTTTCTGCCCCAGTTNTGATAACAAACTCTGCACTTCTTCTTTCCCCTGCTTCACTCCTGGAACCAGTCTTAAAGTTGCAGAATTTAATATTCAACACCAACAGAACAGACGATTTGGGGATACAGGCATCATACAGTCACCCCAAGACACCCAGTTTCACTGTGTATCTGTTTTGGGACTCCTACACTGGCTAATCAGCAATATCAGGTATAACACATGCATGGTGTAGAAGTTTGCTGCGTCCTGAGCGGTGTCATGATAAACTTTGATGAGATTTAGCCATATTCTGGAGGAACTACATGTGGAGTTAAGATTCACTCTGAAATGTTTGCTACAAGAGCGTTATGGACATATGTGTTAAAAGGTTGTGGTAGATGTATTATCCTTCTGATAGTTCAGGTCCCTTTTGTAGTTTTCCCAATAATCATACCAGTCTTTAAGTGACTCAAAACTAACAACTTTTTTAGGGCTCTGCTTGTGAAAACATTATCACAGTTATCCTGTCAAACACTGCTTAAAGGTCAATCAAACTGTATAAAACCTTCAAAAGCCTGATAGGTTCAGCTCTGTAAATTGTGGGTCCTTCTAGCTAGCAGTGGCTCAGTGCTTTTCCCTCTCCAGTTAGCTCTGCTGAGGTTTGCAGTCCTTCCACTTGTTGCTGCCTCCCCTGGAGTTTCTTCCCTGGAGGGGATGGAAGATGAGGATCCTTGTTTTCCACTCCCATGGGTTTGAGCCAAGGCTGCCTCTCCTCCCAAGCAGACTGCTCTTCTGCTTCATGGGAAGTAGCTCACGTGTCAGATGGTTTAGTTGCCAGCCCAGGCCCATGTGTATTCTCTCAGTCTGGATAACTGTGGATACAGAGGGTGAGGTCCAATACTGTCAGAGGTCAAGACTGGACACTGGATTTTGGTGTCTTCCCATGCAATCTATCTTTCTCTTCATCTACTGATACGGTTTAGTGTTTTCATTGCAAGATAATATTTTTCAGTATTGTTTTTTCTAAAAATAGTCTAATTGTTTGTTTCTTGCATGTTAACCAAAGCTGCTGTATTCAACATCTCCAGAAATTACTATAACTCCCATCCTGTCTTCCTTTTCTCTAGTTTTGACTTGTGCAATTTATTTTAAACAATGCCAAATCTGCTATGATCATCTGAGGAAAACTTTCAGACAAGAAAACCTTCAATGCCCCTCTAGTTACCTTCTTTCCTTTGGCTTGCCATTGATCTCCTAGATAGTGTATGGATACACTGCTCTGTGGAGATGTCTTTTGGAGCACATGCAGGATCTCAGAGACCTGTCGTGTGAAATTTAGCTCTTCATAGCTGCAGATGCTCCCTGATAATGCTCCTCTGAAGCCACTGCAATAGTTACATTAATCTGCTGAGGAGAAAGCATTGCTGCAGGGGTGAATTGTGCAGCAGCAGCTGTGTTGATCCACAGCCAAGCGTGGATGTGGAACAACATCGTCCTCAGATGGAAGCATGTCCAGTGCAGATGAGAGCTTTGGACACTGAAGATTACATCTGTGCAAGCTTTTAGTACTTTAGTGGGAGGACTGTGTGAAGGAAAGCTTATGTTTTTTTCCCAGAAACTTTATTGTTAAGCACTGAACAGAAAGGTGGCTGAAATGTGTGTACACATGGTCAGGAGGTGTTCTGCCAGGCTGTGGCATGCACTGCCATGATGGGGCTTGGCTGGTTGGGTAAGTCCAAGTGGGAAGTCAGGGTCACCTGAAATTAAAGAATTATGAAGAAATCACAGAAAATGGCAAATGACGTAGAGCTGTTTTAACTGTTGAGTCACTAGGAGTCCAGCTTGAAAATTGGATTCAGTTAAAGTAAGTTAGAAGCATGGCATTGTTGCTGTGCATTTGCCCCCAGAAAATGAAATCTGGTGATTCATCTGGTAATTTGACCAGCTCAGGTTTGTCTACCTATGCTAAATTCACTCTTCAGTCTCTCTTTCTTCCTTGTTTTGAGGTGAAATGCGTGTTACCAGACCAGAAAACTTTAGCAAAGGACCATGCTTTAGAAAAAGCGTACTCCAGAATGTGATATTAATACAAAATTTAGAAAAATTTGTGTAGTTAAATGCCTTCAAATGGAAGTATGATATATAGAAATGTGGATGCTAGAGCCCTGACTTACAGCTCAAAAATTGCCCAGAAGAATAGCACTGTGTAGGAATACACTCTGTTCCAGACATGTCTCCTTAGAGTATTTCCACTCCTGAAATTCAGTGGGAATGAAAAAAATCCATCCATCCATCAGTTGTTTCAGAAAATATATACAGTGAAAATGCTGATTCATTTTGATCTCCTAGGCTGTATCAAGGGGAAAAGGAGTTTTGAAATTTGCTTTACTTGCACTTTTCAATTTGAAGGAGGACTTTGATACTTGAATGTAGAGGGTGAGTCATATTTAAAAAGTATTATCTGTGGAATTGATTGAGCAATGTATTGGTATGCCTAAGAATCTGCAAGTTTTGTCAAGCTTTTATTAGCCTCTAATGCTAACAGGATGTTGGTAAACTTTCTGTTGGTGCCCAGGGTCCATTCCTGGGAGAAGTTAACCATGTTGGTAGGCTTTAGGTGTCAAAAGAGTGCTTGTTACTTCCCGTGGGCAGAGCTAATCTTTTGGTAGTAAGCTTTCATTTGTATGTAAACTAAACATAAGACCAATTGAAAGTGTTTGAAATATGTCACTATGTTGCTGAAAAAAGGTTTGGTCACTGATACTGGGATAAAGGAGCAAAGTTAGAGTGGACTCTTTTTACTACGTTTGAATCCTTTATTTGTAATGTAAAGGCAGCTTAATGGAGGGTTTTTGTAGATTCTCTCATAGTGGAACTCTGTTCCTTCACTTCTGAAGGCTACAAGAGATGCTGAAAAGGAGGCCTTTCAATGTTATTGATTCCTTTCAGAGATTGGTAAACATGTAGCTAAAAATGACCTCAAGGCACCATCTGCTTCAGCAAAGGAAATCCCTTCCCTCCTCCTGACTGTTGGGTCAGTTGAGTTTTCCTGCTTGCCTAAATGGTGTTCTTGGACAATAGTCCTTTCTCCAGAGAGATGACACAGAGATGCAGATGGGTCCATGCTCGAGGGCTGCCCACAGCACGTGTGTTGCTGTCCTTGTTGTGTGTTCTGTCCCCCTGCAGATGGGGGGTGTTGGTTGTTTGCCTCTCATGCTGCAGCTGCGCACACTAGCATCTCCTTTGGGCTCTGCCACTTGAAACTGCCAGGGAGAGGGGTATTTACTGAGGAGAGATTGCACTTGTTGGATTGTCCTTTCCCTCTGATCTCATGTTTCTTCACAAAGTAGTTTTCCCCCTGATTACAGCGGGGTCCTGGGCTGCTGAGTGATACAGATGGAACACATTGTGCTACTGCTGCTGGAGTATTTTTTCTGATTCCTAGGCATGCCAGTACATTGCTTTTCCTGCTAGATCTGGCTTTCTGAAAACTACAGTCACTGAGGGGAGCAATGGAAACTGGTGTTTTGGGTCACAGGGTGAGTCTTTGTTTGCTCTGCTCCCAGTCTTAGCTTTAGAAGTGTGATCTTCAATGGTCATCATAGTTTTATATGAATTATTGCAGGAAAANTTTGCTCTGCTCCCAGTCTTAGCTTTAGAAGTGTGATCTTCAATGGTCATCATAGTTTTATATGAATTATTGCAGGAAAAGATTCTGAATTTTTCAAATTTTCATTCATGACTTTTCTTTGTTTTCTATATGTAATGCTGTACTTGATTAATCACAGTTTTAACAACCATTTGATCATAATTTTCCTAGCCATTAGTGTTTGCTGAAGAACATTTCTGAGTGCATTTTAAAAACATGAGATTGAGCCGTCACGAGTTTTCTGGTTTTGCCCCAGTAGTGATACATTTCAGACCTCTGGCACAATAGTTGAATGTAACCTTTTTTTACATGAATCCTTGCTTCTCCCTTTCAGAAAAAAGCAGGGAAAGAAAGACTTCCCAAAAGTTCTTGCAGTTCTTCCTTTCACAGTGTTTTGAAGACTTGCAGTAATTAGTCTCACAGGAAATCAAAACTTATAAACAAAATTTCAGAATCGAATTAACATCATCCTCTACACTTAAAAGCACAACCGGTGTGAGATCTGGTGCTACAGGGCTTTACTGGTGCTGGAAACAAGTGTTGGATTGCCTCTTGGGAAGCAGCATCTTGCCCACCCTGTTACTCAAATTTGTCCTATTAGATATGTGAGATCAAATGGTAGCTCGTGCTAAATTTGCTAGCAGTGACAGCCCAATAATTTTCCTGTCTTCATTGTTCCATTTAACAGTTAACCTTGGGTGAATTTTTGAGAAAGATGAAGTGGAGGTGAGGAAGGAGAGCAGGAAGAGAAGCTTTCAGGGGTCCTCAGAAGGATCCATGTTTGGAGCAGTGACACCTGTGTGACATCTTGCATCAGTTTGTGCTCAGGACTTTTTTCCCTTGTGCTCTTCCCTCATATATATTGAGTAAATTCAAGCAGTCTCTGTGTTCAAACACACAAATGGAAAAAATATGGGGATTTGATGTGAATTTTTTGTGGGCTTTCTTTTTTAATTTTTTTTTTTTTTTTTTTTTTTTTTTTCCTACTGGGAAGACTAATTGACTAATCATTGGCATTTTAGAGGTACAAGGGGTTCTTGCTTCTGAATTCATTGATACTATGATGTTTATATGGAGAAAAGCTATTTTAGGTCATGTTTATGACCACAAGGAACTGGGCCTTGGCACTATGCTCAGCTGATGGTTTCAGCTCTCCCTGTGCTCCACCCTCACTTGGCTTGGAGAACAAATGTGTGATCCAGGACTAAAAAATGAACATGCATCTATTAAAATATTTTCTTATTTCTAGCTTTTCCTCAGAATAAATAACAGATTTACTAAATGTGCCCCAAAGAGGAAGTTGTAAAAGCATTTTCATCAAACCATGATCCTGTTCTGCAGTTTTTTCATCAAATAAACTCCGCCCCGCCAAATGCCCCAAAGAGATTTAGATTTATGCATTGGATGAAAAGAGAGAGCTTGCATGAAGAATGTCAGATAATGACGATTGATACAGTAAATGAGTGTCTATAAATATTATGACAATGCTAGGGAAAGTAAAAAAAGAGATTTTGCAGTTTTTTAATATGCTATGATATGTGGATCCAGTTCAGTGATACTGAACTTTTGATTAAAATTAGATATTTTCAAATGGCAGTAGAAAAAGCCTGAGGAAATAATGTTGCAGTTATATTTTATTGTGCATTTTTGAAAGAAGATTCCTTCACTTGGGATACATATTTTTATATATTAGATCTAGGCTTATTTCTGAGTTTTGTCTCTTAGCAAAGTTTTAATATTTTTTTTCTTCCCACTATAAGTGAAAAAGTAATTTTTTGGGCAGATTTCTTATTTTACATAAAGCAACAACATAATGCATAACTCTGGATTTATTACAACAAAGCTGAGACTGCAGATTGTCTTCTTAGAGTGTGTACATTTTACGTGTCCTTTTATAGAGTGCTTATTGGCACTGCATTTCTCTACTCTAGATTAAATTTATTTGTAATGATTATTTTCAAAACAGCAGATCTAGGTAAATCTACATGAAAGTTTTAGTGTATTCTTAATTTAATTTCATGAATATATTTATTTTGATTTCCCATTGGCTTATCTGTGTCCTTACTGGGCTTAAGATAACCTATGTTATTTCATACACACTTAAGGGACTGTCAACAAGCTGAAGTTTCTGTTTTGTGAAATGGAGGTGGGGAGATTAAATTTATACTAAGGAACCCACTATTTTGTAAATGGGACTCACCAAATGTCTGGTATAAAATCTCATTGTTCTTACAAGCTCTGAAGCACACTTTTAAAGTTTTTTCTTCCTGTAACATCCTATATTATTTTAACTCTTGATTCTCTTGATGCTTTTCTTTCAAATCTACAAATTTGATCAGAATCTTTTAATTAGAAACTACAATGCTATATATAGTAGTAAATAGAAAAGTTTTTACATCAAAGGGCAAACATATAAATAGGATTTTCTTCTCGATTTTTTTATGAGACTTCGTTCTTTTTTGACAGAAATTGTTGTTATCTTTTCCAGCAAAACTTATTAAAAAGTATCTAAGTGCTTTATTAAGGATACTTCTCAAGGAATAAATATGTTATGAGGAATTGCACATTGCATCACAACATGTTTTTAATTATTTTCCTTGTTTTTTGAGGAAAATCTTAGTCATCATGTTACTCTGCTGCTTTCAATACTCAGCTAATTATACACAATGTGAGAAAAAATGTCTAAATTTTTCAATTTAAAATTCTTGTTAGTTTGGTTATTCTAAAGTGTATAGCTTTTAAATGTTTCACTGGTGGTTAAGATACTTGCCCTATTTGAAATTAAAATCTTTGAAACATATTGAAGGTTACCTGAAGAGCAGTGCACTGGTGTTGATCTGTGGTGATGTGTGTTGGTTGTAGTTGATGTACATTTGTTCCCTTTGCAGGTGCTCATTCTTTGGGGCCAGTTTCTGGAGAAAGTAGGAGTACCAAAGGGACATCATTATTCTGTTGTGTCTTTCTGTAGTAATAAATAGTCATATTTGGTACTGATTGTCCATCTTCTCTATTACTGAAGTGATCCCTGAGGCATGGAGCAGGTGATTTAAAATAATTGGAATCACATTGCTCTTGGTTTGGCAGGAAGGTTTGCATATCACTTTTTTTTTTGTAGAATTCAAGCTTATAATCTTTGCTCTAGATAAAATATCTCCGTGCTTAGTGGTTTGAAATAATCTTTTCCACTCCATTTACTCTTAATTCCTTTCAGACATTCACTGACATGCTTAAACCTCACAATCTTTAACAGAAGTTAGCTCTGAATTGTTGCATTAGGTGCATGAGATGCTTAGTATTTTCTGTAGTGGGCCTTGCAGGTCAGTGCAATTTATGCACCACTAGAAATTGCACCTCAAGTACTGCAGCTAATTTCAGAGCTGTTATTGGTATTTTTCTTCTTCAGTTGCATGACATAAAAATTTCAGACCTTTTTGTTTGTGTCGGAGGCAATGCATTGTTCTCTTCCATTAAGTTGTTTGATTCTCCTTTTCTGGCTCTTGTTCATGTTCTGCTTTGAGTGCATCTTCTGGTCTCCAGGAACTCCCCTTTTATGATTCAGTTGTCAGCCACTGATGTGTCAAGCTGATGGTTGCTGCAGAAGCCCCATATTTTCTGAGAGAGTTCCTGAGTTTGAGAACTGAATGACGTAATTGATTGTCTTGTTTCAGTCTTTCTTGTTACTTCTGCTTGGCTGAGGTGGTATAGATTGAAAGTACTTATTTCCTCTCTTTCGGTTCTTTTATTGACATATGTCTATAAATGTAAGCTCCTTTGCAGCTGGCCATTTTACCTATTTACTGAGTGGGCAGGTAGATGTGCTTAAAGATAATGTACAGCCAAGACTTTAAAAAATCCATTTCTTTATTTTGTGGTTCTTAACCAGAAATTTAGAAGAACTGTTACCCTAAAAAATGCATTGTCTGGAATCCTTAAGGTGCAGTTTTTGTTACGGTATATGAGATTTTTAGCTGAAAGGGCCAATCTGTCTTCCTCTGTTCTCTCTCGGGTGCCCCCTCTGACTTCTTTCTATTGCATCTACCTTGTGGTTTATTTAGATCAGTTCATTTGTCTGACAAAAACCAGGCCCACTCCAAGTGGTGATTAATTTTCTGCTGGTGATCTGACTTTCTGGCTAGCCACATGAGCTGACAAAGGAGAGTAGGTGGGAGCACATGGCCAGGATGGGGCAGAACTGCTCATTTTCGGCAGCAGCCCACAGTGTGCGGTGTGACACAAACACATATCAGGAAGGGATGCAATTTCTGGAAAGGGATGAATTTGTCAGGCTATCCAGAATGTCTTGGTATCTTGGAAGGTTTGAAATACCCTTGAGATACACTTGTTTGCACTTGAGCTTAAACTTCATGGTAAGTTTCTGAGTTTGCATCATGTGTCTTGAGGAGTGGTTACATCTGTGTAATGTTTTTCATATTAATTTATTCATATGTATTTTCTCCCTTAAACCCACATTAACAGCTTCTGTCAGGGAATAACTGTGGTCCAGGGTCACCTTAGAAATACATTAGCTTGTAGTTGTTTATCTTAGAGATGTGTTCAAGAGAGGAAATCTCCCAGACCAAATCGATATGGTGCAATATACCTAGCAGTTAAAAGCCAAACCAAACCAAAACAATAGAGTCATTTTTGTTCTGATGGTCTATGAAGTGGATATATTTTAATGACAAATGTTACATTTAATATATGTACATTTAGAGACCCAAGTTAGGCTTTTTATATTTTTTCTTACTCACTATTTCTCTTCTGGTACCAGCATATGGTCATAGAGAAGACTTGGTTATACTCTGTATAGAGACCTGAATGATGGCATATGTAGCTATGTTGTTAAGAAGCAGGAATAATAAAATGCTGTAGAATGTTCTTTGCATTTAGTACTGTAATGGTGAGAATCAAAAAACTGGGCTGTCATTAGTCCTTTGATCAGGAAGCAGTTGTTGCAGTGCAGGTGGATGAGTGAAGGTTAGCTAAGGTTGGCAAACGGGCTGCAGTGGAACAAGGGGATGGCAGAACTGCCATTGGTCCCTTGTACCTTGCTTGATTCGTGGCCTGTCACATCCTGTGAACAGCAGCCTGAAAATTCACATCTAGCAAGAGAAGATGAAATTTTAAAGTCATTCAAAGCAGACTCTGCTGCCTGAGAGGTGGGAAAGAAACAACAATGGTAATGTGATAATTTGTTGGTGGTTGTTGTGCTGTATTTGTGGTTGCACTAGCTGCTGCAGGCCAGGAACAGCTAAATGATGGTCCTGCATGTGGGTGCCATATGTGCTGTAGGTGTCTGTACAATTGTGGGTGTCTGTCATTGCAGATACCAGCTGGATGTGTATTTTTTGTTTGTTTATTTGCTTTTAATTTTTTATCCTTTTTTTGATAGAAAAAAGTAGGCTTTTAATATTGATGGTAATTAACCACCTATTATTTACCCAGATAAGGTAAATGATATGTAATATATCTATTCATGTGGTCAAAAATGATACATTTGTTAAAAAAAGATGATAAATTATCCAGAAATTACAAGAACCACTTAGCAAAGATCTGATGGCCTATGTTACAAAGCAGGTTAGATATAGTGGCGATAGACAAAAGGATATCTGACATGGAGTTATATCCATTGAGGTGCCTTCTAAGGAGCTTTCCAGTTTTACTGCATCCTTCTGAAGTGTAATGCAAATGTGTAGAGTTTCTTGTCATGCAATTTTGTGTGCATCTCCACAGTAGTGACACAGCCAAGCATTTTTATAGAGGGCTCTCAGCCTGAGCATTCTCTAGTAAGAGAAACTGTCCCGACTTCTGTTTTTTTTTAAAGGATTCATCTGTTTGTGGATATGTTATCTTTTTTACTTATTAATACTCGTGCTTATATGTGTAGACATAATAAGAAAATTTTGCTGTAGGGCAACTAAAAGATGTAGTAAACAAAAAAAGTCACTATTCCCTCAACCTTCCTTTTCATTGCTGCTGTTCTTTCCCAAGGAAGCTGGTATTCTCAGCTCTTCTGGATTTAATGCCTATTGAAAGCTTGCCAGTAGTTTTAGAAAGAGTGAATTTGATGATTCGCATTATCCCATCCTGTTCTGTGTTTCCCAGAGCTTTCAATAAATCATTTGTTACAGTTGCACTATCCTGAATTATATTTATTTGCAGTAGTATAGTTTAGAGTCATAAGAGGTTCTTCAGCGTTTCCTCTTAGGTCCTCTGTCTACATGCTTCAAATCTTAATGTGCGCATTTCAATGGAAACAAATAGGAACAAAGTTGATACTGTTCCAAAGTGTCTCCAAGTAGCTCTTCTTATTAATTAGTTAAATAACATGGCTGTTCTGTTTCTTGGGTGTTTTCAGGTCCAGAAACAAGTGTTGCATTCTATTGGATAGCTGAGTATTTTCTTCCAGTACTACTAGAATAAAACTCTGCTTCTGGCAATTGGGAGATATGAAGTGTTCCCATGTTTGCTTGCTATTGGACTGAATTAAAGAAACTAGTTTGGGGAGAATATATGGTAAAGAAAGGAAGACAAGAAAGGCAGCAAGCAAGCAAGCTGTTTCTCTACCACCCATTTTTCTTTGGTTTCAGTAGCTGCTCAAGGGTTTGGAGTTTTGGGAACCTTTTAGAGGGTTGTGAGTCAGAGCTTTTCAGAAAATGCAGCCAATTATATTTTATCCCATTGCTGTCCCCTTGCTGTATGAGAGTCTGTGTGAATGAACAGTTTCTTTCAGGCAGTGCTGGTGAGATTTGTGAGAGCACAGTTGTCTGATCAAGCCAGCAATGTCTCAGCTGTTCTCTCTGGTCTGTGCCCAGAGTCAGGGTGAGGAACATGTCAGCCAGGGGAGGTCTCACTTCCCTTTGCTTGGCTTTGCCCAGGATGGGAGTTTGAAGAGCCATTTCCTAGAGTGTGGATGGGTTAAGATGGGGGGTTACTCTGCATCACAGATTGTGTTGTTGGAAATTCTTGAATAAGTCTCATAGATTCTAATCTTTTATTCGTTATCATAGACTGCTTTGTATGTTTCAATGCAATTTTATTTGGTTAATGACATATTTTTACTTACAGTACCATACTTTTACAATACCATACAATAAAAATACTTCACAGTACAATGTTTTTACTTATTGTATATGTTTTGTTTCTGCATTCTCAAACCAGTACAAAAGGTTTTGCCATGACTTAGTAATAATTCCAGTCTTTTCCATATTGCAGTCTACCCACATTGCTCGAGCCAGCTTCCAGGTTGATGCTTTTGGATCATCTTTCATCTTAGATGTGACACTAAACCAGTAAGTAATGACTGTATCTTACACTACCTTGTCCAAGACCTGATGCCTGTGAAATGGAATTTTCCAATGGAGTTTTTAGAGGCTGTATTATAGCAAAAATACTATTTTAGGTATTGAGTTAATTTGTAATGGAATATTTTAGGTTCTTCTGTTACTTTCTTGAGTAGCATTGCAGGCTTTGATATTCCCCTTGTTACTACTTGGTAGCTATTCCAGTATAACTGACATTTCAGTAGTTTAATTTCACCTCACAGAATCACAGAAAGGTTCAGGTTAAAAGGGACCACAGTGGATCATCTGGTCCACCCTCCCTGATCAAGCAAGGCTATCCTAGAGCACATGGCACAGGATTGTGTCCAGATGGTTCTTGAATGTCTGCAGTGAGGGAGACTCCCCACCCTCTCCGGACAATCTGTTCCAGTGCTCAGTCACCTGCACAGTAAAAAAATTCTTCCTCATGTTCAGGTGGAATTTTCTATGCATCAGTTTCTGCCCTTTGCCTCTTGTCCTATTGCTTGGAACCACTGAGAAGAGCCTGGTCCATCCTCCTGGCACCTTCCTTTCAGCTACTGACAGACATGGATGAGGTCCCCTCTCAGTTGTCTCCTCTCAAGGCTGAACAGGCCCAGTTCTCCCAGTTTTTCATCCTAAGAAAGATGCTCCTGTCCCTTAATCATCTTTGTTCTCCTCTGCTGGACCTGCCCCAGGAGCTCCATGTCTCCCAGAACTGGACACAGCACTCCAGGTATGGCCTTGCTTCTGCCAGTTTACTATAAAGGCAGATTACAAACTTCACACAGAGCCTTCCTGGATATTAAAAGATGGATTTCCCAAAAACTGGTATCTCCAAGCATTTTAATAAGCAAGCATAAAGTACTGAAGATACATCAACTGCACAACAGCTGATCCTCAAAAAACAATTAGTATTTGGGAATGAAGTTTCTCCAGATGTATTTACAGCCTTTTGGAACAGAGAAGCATTCTAAGGCAGTAGCACTGTGAACTTCAGTCCATGAGGAAAGATTGAGTAATAGTAAACTTACAGTGAAATCTAGTGTGTGGCTTTCAGTAATAAGTTTTTGAAGTAGTCTTTTAGCACAGCTATTTTAACACAGGAATTGCTTTGCTTTTCTGTCCTGAAGTGAAAAGAGAATAAATAATGGAGTAAATAGAAGTGTTTTGTTAAGTAATTCAGCTCCTAGTAATTGAACACAATGTTTTGTGATTTGATGTAAGAGTTTGCATGCAATTGCTGCAAGCTTTTCTGCTGTAAAGATGAACTGTTCAGGCTGCAATGACACCCACTCAAATTTCAGGTCCTTTTTTTTTCACTTGTATATATTCTTGAAACAGTGGCAATTTCTTTACATGCAGTGACATTAGTTAAAAAGCACACATGAATCCCTGCTGGTTACAGACAGTGGAGACACTGTGCTGCTGGAAGGAGAAGGCAAGAGGCTGATTTAGAAGTATGATTTTATAACAACTGTATTTTAAAACAGTTATAGAGGAAGAATTCCCTGCTGAAAAGCACCAAATCCTCGAAACTGAAATGTTTCTTGGAAGTAGAAATTTTGTATACATATTTATACCTTACTGAGATTAGGCTGCACAAACCTGTTTTAATTTGGCAGGTTGATGGTGTGGTCACAGTTAGTTTCTAAAAGATCAGCATTGTCCTTACAGTATAAATTTCAGGCTGTCTTAAAAAAAGTAAACACATTTACTGATGGTTTCTGAAAAGAGAAGTTAAGGCTTTGATTTTATGTGTATAAGGACGTTTGTAGGTAGAATTTTTTGTTTATGGACATATCCACATAGACACAAACAAGTTTATCGTTTTATTTGTTTTGAGCTGAGTGCCATTTTTATGTCAGTGCTTTATTGTCTTGGATGATATTGCACAAGTATGTGTATGGTAAGACCATCAAAATGCTTTCTTATAGGTGCTGGAATCCAACTTAATATTAACTTTTCTTGAAGAGCTACACTTTTTATAACATGAAAGAAGTTCTATCACAAATGGTACAAAATGGAAAGAAGAAGACTGCAAGGAAATAAAAATGTTTGCCTTCTGCCATGATATTTCAATCAACTCTTAAACTACCTTTGAAATATCATTTGAAGATCATCAAATAAAAAGAGGGCCATGTATACCAGAGCAACATTTAAAATTTATTTTTAATTATCATTCCTGTGAAAAAAATCTTTCATTCAGAAGGTTGTAAATACATTTTTCTTTTCCAGTTCTTACTCTCCATATTATATTCTGTGTGTATATTTAGACCATGGTAGATTTATAGTTGAAAAGTAGTTAAATTCTTGTAAGCAGCAAGGTTCAATATTTTAGATATCCTCTGGAAAAAATATCAGTTTAGTATTCATAACTGAACCTCTGCTAATATCTAAAGCATGCTGAAACAGGCCCCTGCAGTAAAATTAGCTCTTAAGTGTAATACACATTTGAGAAATGTTAAAGGAGGTACGAGGACACAGGGGAAGAAGTAATTTAAAATACATGGGTTATCAGAAAGGAGGGACACTCCTTGCTGTGTCAGTCTCCTTTCTTGCAGTCTTTATGTTGTTTAAAGTTTAGTGTACCTGAATATATCTGAGCATTTTCTGTAGTTACAAAATCACTGGTGGTCAATCACAGTGAAAGTGTCCATTCTCCCACATGGTTCCCCAATTTATGGAGGGAAAAAAGTTCAAAAAGTGAGAGTAGCAAAAAGGGAGCCTAAAAAAAATCAGAAATTAAAATCTGCTCCTGACTCCAGATGTTTGTCCACAAATATTTTTTCTTCTTTTGCTGCTTTCCATGTGGCTATTTTTTCTTTATTCTTTTCAAATTCATGTTTTTCCTGTCAGATTCTCTGTTCCCTCTGCTGCATTTGTCTATGCTGTTTTATACATAATCCTGTTGTGTGCCCTATTTTATTTTAGATTCTGTTTGTGTATTTTTCATCTCTGTTCATATTCAATTCTCTAGAGTTACACTTCTCTTTGTCATCTTTTTCCATCAGGAATAGCTGTCCACTCAGCCACCACCATAGGTACTGCACAAATTTCTTATTTTTCTTTATCCATTTCCTCATCAACTTTCTGTACACTCACAGTTAAGGCTGGCAGAAATGTTTGTGCTCTCCTTCTTTTCTCTCTTCTCCCCTTGCCTGATCCTCTCTGTTTTACCTCTTCACTTCACTTGCTACTATTGATTTGGGGTGTTAGTTGAAGCAACTTTCCCTTCTGCCCTCTCCCAGAACAGTGGCCTGCAACCAAAGGCTCACTGATTTCTGCAGTGAAGCAAACAGTGAAGATACTGGGCAGGAAAATAAAGAACTGCACCTTACACCAACATTTCACACATCAGGAAAACTGTGGCCCAGGACAGGAGCATTCTTCCAGTCCTGGATAAAAGTGAGAGGAAGGAAATTAAAAAATTTTTAACTGGTATTAAACTGTGGCAGTTTAATTTAACCCTGAAGTCTGTGTGCTTCCTTCTTGCATATTTTGGATCTCAACCAGTTGTGAATGTGTATTTGATCACATTAAATGAAGATGCAAAATATGCTCAAGTATAACCTGTTATGATAATAAAAAGTAACAACAAGCTGTTAAAATTACAGTGTAGTTTCCTTTTCTTTTATTCCCTTGTGATGGTGGTATTTTGTCCTATACATCACTATTCTTTCTCCCTCCTTTTTTCCCCAAGTTGCCATAGTATTTCTACAGTGAGCTTTTTTTTTAAGATGCAGTGTTTCTTTTTAACTTTTTTTTTGTCTTTTCAGCTGGCTGTAGCATTTACAAAGGAGCTTTCAGATGGAATCAGCTGTATTTTTCAAAGGTTCACTGCCTTAGGCAGAGGTTAGGGATGCATTAGTGGCTCCGGTGTGTTTATGAGCCTGTTGCCTTGGTACCCTTGGAGCTGCATCTAATGGAGCTGTTTTCTCTGGCCATCCTGGTTAGTGCTGCCTCCAGCAATGGCAGAGCCAGGGCTGGCCAGCAGCATAGGCAGGTGCTGCTCCAGCCTTCCCACCCTCCACAGGTGCCCAGCTCTGCCTGCTGACCCAGACCTGTGCAGGAGTCACACAGAAATTAAGTATGCTTCCTCATTTCCTTTATTTTAATTTCTTCCTGTTAAGGTTTCTAAGGCTGTGGCATCCGTGGCTGTTTCTTTTTCCATGCAGAATATTTTTTCTTAAATGTAGTCACACAACCATTTACACTCTCATCTTGTGTTATAACTATGTGATTAAACAGCAGAGTTCATCAGGACATAGGACATGGTTCCAAAAACCTCTTTGAATCCATCAATTGCTTTCTCGTCCTGCAACACAAATTTAATTCCTTTGGTCCATGTTTTTTGTGGAAGTTAATCTATACAGAAGTAGTAGGCTGGGTGAGATGTTATCAGAAACTCTACCACTTCAGGAAGTCACACATCATCTGTTCCAGCTGAGCACCTTGCCATGCCCTGAAAGAGGACCAGCACACTGTATAAATTGGTGGTTGCCATGATCAACTACTTTCAGAAGACTGAAAGATTACATCTGAGGCAATTTTTAAAAACTCTTCAATAATTCTATCCTCTGTGTGGAAAATAAACACACTTTTCTCTCAGTTTATTAAAAGGTAGGCAAAACAAAAAAAGCTTTTTCAGAAAATATTGATAGATTTTTTGTATATGTCAATCTTAATTTAAATTATTTCTGGTTAGTGATATTGGAATGTTCCTGGCACCCCAGGAATTGAATTGTTTTGCTTTGCCACTGAATGTTTTTTTGCAGCTATTGCTGAGAAGGATACAGACATTCCTCATGGCTTGTGAGGAATGTTTATTAGGAATGTCTTTTAACTAGAGTTTTGCAAACCGTACAGGATCAGATTGTAAACTTCATAAAAAAATTCTGGAAAGAGAAGGGAAATAAAAGGCAGCTTGACAGACAAGTGCCAGCTTTTTCATGAGACAAACTGCTGAAGCTTTGCCTGTAATTTCTCTTGGCAAATGGTCTCCAACACTAATATCAATGTGTCATGTAAGCTGTAAATGAAAAACATATTCCTAAATTTGCTCTAAATTGTAAACATTTGACTCTGTGGGATTCAAATGGATTAATTTCCCCAAGTGGTTTAAGAAATGCAGTGGCACTGTTTGTAACTACTGTAGTTTTTGGTAAGTGGTTCTCCTGTGCTGCCCCCGTGAGTCTCATCATCCACAGGAGGGAAGGGAGAGAACCTGTCTGCCTTTCCTGCTCTGAAAATGCTCTGTGCTTTCTGGTCTCTGGCACTTTTGAAGTGATGCCTGGTTACTGTTGGGGTAGCTGTGTGTGGTAAGTGATAGTCAGATCAAACCTGAGGAGGAGCAACTCTTCCTCTGAGACCTTTTGGGCCTCCTTATGGTCCATCTCAATCCCTTATTAGTTACTTTAGTGAATGTCTTGGTTGCACACGGTCCCAGTTTTTCTCACTAGTGGCTGCAATTTACTGGGATCAAATGAATTCAATCTCTGTTCACTTTCCTTGTTCATGCTGTGTTCAGGCTGAGGAGCCCCACTTGGGTGTGATCACATTTTAGTAATTGGTTCTTACTTAAAATAATGGCCTTTTCACCATATGAGAGTGTCTGAAACTTTAATTGTAATATTTATTATCAGTTTATGGGTGGCATGATATAGACTGGATTCAGGTCTTGTAAATGAGGTACTGAATCATGTTCTGCACTATCTTTGAATTATTTGCTAAGTAATGTTTATCATGTGCTGTGTGATCTGGACCCCAGCTCACCCAACAGGACTGTTCTTTCTCACCCTCTTTTGAAGTTATTCCCAGTTCCATTCTGTGATGGAAAAGCTACTATGGTCATAAGTGCAAACTTATGCAAACTTGAGAAGCACTTTATTGCTGATACTGTTGCTTAATTCCAGATGTTGATTTTGCTCTCTGGGAGGCAATTATTCTGTTTGTTGCTAGCACATATTTGTACAAACTGGTTTTGAATGACTTAAGGTTTTTTATGCTTGATGAAGAATGTTGATTCTGCAGAGATTTCTGACAACTGATTCTGTTTGATTGAAAGACAAAGAAAGGTAAGGCAAAAATTCAGGATTTTACTAGTGTCTCACTAAACATCCTGAGACTGGGGAATTTGCCTGGGATTATGCAGTTAGACCTGTTTGTGGCATCATCACTCAGGGTTCCTGCCTTTTATATTTTTTTGTTCGTTAGTTTGGGTTTTTTTTGTTGTTGTTGTTTGGTTTCGGTTTTTTTCATTTTTGTGTTTCGAAAGTGTGGAACTAAAGAATTTGTCAAAATGTAAATTGTTTTGATTGCTAGTTACCCTAATTGCTAAACCATAGCAATTTGTAACATAGTTTCAGTCTGAATAAGCTCTGTAACATCGAGTTTTCCTCCCACCTCGGTATGCGTAGAGTATAGGGCTTTTTGTTATATTCCAAAGCTTGAGCTCCTGAATCTCTGATAAAATGGCACCTTTTAAGACCTTTAATGACTTCTTTGCCTTTCTGACGACCTCCTCAGTGTATCAGTATCCTTGCTGAATTGTACATTCACTACTGCCTACTCAGTGTCATGTATAAAGGTAGCACAGCTTTCGCATTTCTAATTGAAATACTTCTTTACATTGTTCCCAAAATTTGCTCAGGACTTAAAAATTTTTCTGTTTTTTTTTTTTTTTTAAACTTCCTTTTTCTAACCTTTGAGTTGACTATTCAGAAAATATGAACAATGTTCTTTAATCTTATTATATAATCACTATTGCTTTCAAATTTGTAATCCCATACAAAAAATATCGGGCTAATTTGGACAAGAAGAATTTTCAATAAACCTATTGAAATTAGTCAATTATCTGTAAGTTTATTACCTTCCTTCAGTTTGTTTTGTACACTGTTCTATTATGTGTAAACATATCTTGAAAGGGTAAATTGCTTTTGATAACTCAATTACATTTTTTATATTATAATTTAGTTTTAGGCTAACAAATTTATGTTACCCATTATTTCTCTATTTTTGTCAATAGATTTGTTGATTTAGTACCAGCTACTGGAAAACACTGTTGAAATCAGCAAGGGTTTGCTGCTGACTTCAGTTGGATATAAAAAGTTTAAGTTATGTCTGTGAAATTCCAGTGAGTGCTTTATTGGCATCCTGGTTAAAATGAGAACAAAAGGTAATTTGTTTAATTTGGCTGTTATTTCAAAGTGTGTCACTGTGCATCCTCTACTTCCTGGCCCATTAAAAATTTTCTGAAAAGGCCATTCCATTGTTTTCTCCTCAATGTATGTGATGAAGAGTATTTTACTGTGTTTAGGCAATTGTTTTTACTGGAAGCAATATTTTTTTGTTTAGAGTAGAGTGATTAAAACATATGGAATTATCAGCACTAAATAAATTGCCTTTCCATGGTCTCAATTTTTTTGCTGCAAAAATAATTATAGAGAATGTATTAGTGTATATTTGTGAGAGTGTATTTGTGTAGGGAAAAAAAAGGTTAATTATCCTGGAGAGATATTATCATTCTATTAGCATAATGTTTTTCTTTCTTGATGATATACCTTAGATTAACAGGTCATTTAGGAGAAATATATTTCACACACACATATACAGAGATACCTCGTATGTACAGATCAGTCATATATCAGTTCTATATTTAGTGTGTTTAAGTAAAAAGGCTCAGACTAGGGAAAGAATCAAATAATGTTTCAGCACCTATGAATTTATCTTCTAAATGTCAAGTATCTCCAAGTGACAGTAACTTTAACAGTCAAATAACCTTTAGCCATTGTGAGAGATTTTACAAGAAAAACTATTTTTGATTTAGCCTGTAAAAGGAGCTATGATAGTTGAAGTGTAATTTCTGGATTTGCTGTTGAAATGGAATTATACCCTTATATGCTAATATCAGTTTAAGCACCAGAGTTTTTACTTGAATGCTTGATTTGTATTTAGATTACTGCCACATCCATAAATAATACAAAACAAACCCTTGACCTTTCCAATTATTTATTTATTTGGTTATGGTTTTAGAGCCGGAATGTGATTCAAGTTTACAAAAGCAAGAGGCAGCCATACAAGTTGGTCTAACAGGAGCATTATTTTTTCTTACTTGCCTTCTGCCACTTAGATTCTCAGACCACTGCGGCTACAACACTACTACCGTCCTGTGAATTGGTACTTATAAACAGTAGGCAGAGTAATACACAGGAAGAAGATAGTAAAGAGGAAAATGCATGAAGTGGAATGTGAATAGCAGGTATTTTCTCTACTTTCATTTATAGGGCATATCTTCCCTGAGTCAGCAGCCTTCCTGCTGAAACAGTTTCCTTCATATGCCTCTACTAGTATTGTCCAGCCATTCTGCCCTGTTTTTAACTTTCTCCTTGAGAACTCCTTTGGCATCATAACCTTCTGTAAAAATAGCACTAACAGAAGCAAAGGAAGTGCTGGAGGACTTTTATCTTGGGGCTTAAATATTTTCGTCAGATAATCAGTGAAATGAATTGAAATTTACTTTTCTAGACAAGGAGTCAAGGGACGCATGGAGTTAGGAATGAAGATATGAAGAAAGAAAATAATAAAAATTATTACACTTTCTGGTGGGGAATTGAGGACCTAATGGATGTTTGGAAAAATATCAGCATGTCTTTATCTCTGTAAGATTATATGAGGAATATATGAGGAGAATGAGGTTATTCAGCCCATTTCTCTTCAGGATAGTGGTTCTTCTTAAATGTGTTTTTAGTCCAGAAACTGAATCAACAGGTGGTATTAAAACAATTTGTTATTGATATGGAATATCTTAGCTAGCAAATAACAGTGCTCATCTTGCACACACAAACTCTGCTGTATCTAAGCATTGGACTTGTTTGCTTTCTTTGCAATATCTATTAGATGTAAGGTGCATCTTTGAAGCCAACAGCTACTTCTTTCTGTGGTTGTGTGAAATTTATATATAATTTTTTAATGTGTTTTGCTAGTAAGATTCAAGATGGGTGTGCCCATATTTCCTCACTCAGTGGCTAGGAACAGGCTTCTTCTGCCAGATGTTCTGTACGGCGTAGTCTTTAATGTAATTGTTTGCATTTGGTTGGGACCTGCTAGGCAGTAAAACTGCATTTGCAGACAATTGTGTCACCTTAGTGCAGAAAGGGTTTCCTTGAAGAAAACCACAAGCAAATAAAATTTTGCACTTTGGTTTGAAAGAGTTTGCACACAGTGCTGCAATTTTCTCCTGGCTGTACTAGCATGGGAAGTAGCAGGTAACAGCCCCAGTGTAATAACCCCTCTGTGTGGGTAGACTTCTTTCCTCTTCTGAAACATACACAAAAATCAGGTTTTCAAATCCCAATGCACCAATTATCAGATGAAAATCTGGCAGGAAATAGTGATGCTGCTCATTGCCCTGTTTCCCAGGGGTGCTGTCCCTTCACCCACCAGGGCTGTGTCCTGTCCCACTGGTGCCACTGCCCCTAGCAGCTTGCAGGGTCTTTTGTCACAGGGTTTTCACCCTCAAGAAGGCATTGGAATTGCAGATGACTTGTGGTAAACAAATATTCTACTGGTAAACCTCTTATTTCTTCAATGTGACCAAAAGCTGCTCTGTTTACATACTGCAGTTTGCTTGGCTATAACACAATACTCTCACAACTCAAACCCCCGGACTCTTGATACTTTGCATGCCTTTGAACTTAACACTTTGTGATTCATTGTTATTGTGATTCTTCTGTAAGGGTCCATCTATTTCTCTGTTTTTTTCTTTTTTTCAATTGTATTAAACTCAGAGTTTGCTTTTAAATAGTGTTCTGTTTTGAACAGAATTCACTATGTCTCTAAAATTCTTCAAATATCTAATTACTTCCTGTTTGGTTTTAGCTTTTTATTGTCCAAGTTGTATGATGAAATAGTAGTAGATGAATGAAGCAGTGAGAGATACCTTACTTATATACCTTATCAAAAGAACTCTGTTTTACTTTTTCTCTTTCTTTTCAAGTGTTTTAATGAAGGATTATGGAATCTTCTTGCATTATTATGAAATAAATTAATTTCATGTAAGCCAAAAATTATCCCTTATCAATTGACTGAAGTACTGGTTCTATGATAATAGCTCTATTAAAAAAAACAAAACCAACAAAAACCCAATGTTAAAAGAGTATTTATCCTTTGTCCTTATTCTATTCCATTTACTTTATTTCTAGCATCTTGAAGGAAATAAAATGCTGTCATCTAGTGTGATATACAGTGAGACGTTGAAGAAGAATCATCTTGTATTTTTATTAAAGATTGCCTACAAAGACATATTTCTTCTAAATTGGGCTTCTGCCCTTTTTTGAGATGCTAAAGGTAATTTGAAAAGATAAAACATTATTTCACTTGATCTTCTTCACTTCTTTCTCCAGAGAAACAAACCCACGTAAAATCTATCCTTTATAATAGCTGATTTTTTTTTACCCAGTGTTGTTTACCTCATATCAATTCTCCTTGTTCTTGCTGAAGAATCTATTGCAGAGGGTATGAATGTACAGGAAGAATTGCAAACATGTGGCCTGTACCCATTTCCCAAAGTAAAACCCCTCCTGGTGTCATACTAAAGGTTTGCCCTAAATATCAAAATTATGAAATATGAAATTTGATTCAAAAGAACAACATTAAAGTGTTCATGTCCAAAGGGCATGACGTATTTTAGGCTCTTGGTTGTGTTTTATCAGATATACTATAGTGCGAGTTCTGAGACTAAATCATGGTAGAGATAACTAAATACCCCATCTTAAAGATTTTCTCTCTACAAAACAGATCAGTTAGAGTAAAACTGTGCTCTTTCTGACTGCAAATGTGCTAATTCAGCATGGCAGCCATTCAGCCTTCCTTTCACAGGGTCAGCCTTGGTGGCGACAGTAAAATTACAATTGTCTCACTGCTTATTATTGCTCTTGTGGTGAATCACACTTTCCATTTGGTCTGTCAAATTTAGATAGTATTCAATGAAGTTTTGATGAGGGTGAAGGGAAAAAATGAGCTTGATGTAAGATTTCTAGAATAGAATTATGCATGTTTTCAGAGCAAAGAAGTAAGAAAATACTGATGTAGCTCTGCTTCCTAAAGGGACAGCTATTTCTACATATCATTGAAAGGACAAAAAGATTTCTGTTTTGTGGCCATAAGTTGTAGCATCACCTCTGTTTTTGCTTAATTATAAAAGCAAGGGAATTGATGACTTGAGAGACAGTAATCCATCCAAAGCCATCAGCTTATTAATGCATTTCTGCCTGTATCAGGTTTGATTACAGAGGAAACTTCCTAGAAATTAACCAAGGAATAAATTTAGTATATTGTACTTCACTCTAGAAA
This sequence comes from Toxostoma redivivum, assembly GCA_013397375.1. Taxonomy (NCBI): domain Eukaryota; kingdom Metazoa; phylum Chordata; class Aves; order Passeriformes; family Mimidae; genus Toxostoma; species Toxostoma redivivum. The sequence goes on from VXBI01013800.1 coordinate 753,496, forward strand.
GCTGCTCATCAGTAAGTGGCAATAACGAAATGTGAAGCTGTAGAGAAACAGCAAGATCAAGCAGAATATGATACTGTAACAAAGCTGCCAAGTCCAGCTAAAGAGATTAATATAAATACATTTCCAGTGTTAATGAAAAATGATGGCTGGAACTTTCAATTTATATGTGCACAGCCTTTGCTTTGGTACAGGGTTAGATGGTTTCTTTTGTCTTTTTTCTTTTCAGAAGAGTAGTTAAATCTTGCATTACAATGTATTTTCTGAGCTTGCTCGCTGATCTTTAGCCTCTACTTATCCATAATCATTCTTTGATCTTCATTTCTTTTTTGCTATAAGAGGATGTATTTCTCTTTGGTGGTTTGCCAGAACATCACTGCTAATGGATTTCTGGTGTGCTAGAATTTTTACAATAGCCAGATAGAATTATATTCCAATGGCCTGCAAATATGTAATGTACTGCCACTTGAATTAGGCAGCTGTTCAGTAATCATAATTTGCTTTCCCCTTTGCCTGTCTGTTAGCTAGACTGTGAAAACCGAAGAGATGTACTTCATCACTTCTTATGGAATGTGTTTGTTTTCCACATTTGGTGGTATATTATTGATATAATTTTGCAGCTGGGAATCTGAAAGACTGGGAGCTGATACTTCTGAATTTCTGCCTTTCCCTTGAGGACAAGGTTCTTGCATGTGTTTTTAGGGCTTTTGAGCTTTGAAGCTCCTCTGAGTTCACCTTAATCCTCTTCCTACTCTGTCTGGATGGCAGAAATACAGCAGTTTAGGCCCAAGCATACAGGTTTTCCTGTCTGATCCCACTTCTGCCCTTTAAATCCAGATTTCACTGACGTCCTGTTGTGTTTCTTCCCAAATAGCCTGTTAAATTTATTTTTTTTTGTTTTGTAAATTACTCTTATTCCTGAATGAACTCATTGTTGAAATACAGTAATAAGTGTTTGACAGTAAATATTTGAAAAGTTTATTTTCTTTTCCTCCTTCCTTAAAATCTCATATAAATATCCACTATAACATGGTTTTCATGTAAGTACAAACAAGGGAGAAAACTTAATTGAATGTCCCCTTAAGCTGCTGTCTAAGTTAAATTTCAGAGATGCAGAGCACTAGATGCTTCTGTTGACTTTTTGGACTTTGTACAGAAAATTATCTTCAGTCAAAGAAAAAAAAAAAGCAAAATTTAGATAGTGTATTAATATATATACATATACATCTTGGAATTGTTGTGATAGCCTTCATGTTGGTGCATGGTGTAATGCCCATGGATTACTCCAGTACAGTTCCACTATTAGCTAATCATATAATTCAGTTGTAATGGGTAGAAGCTGTCAGAAAGTCCAAAGACACATCTATTATTTGACAGTTCTTCACAAAGAGCACAATGAATTGTATCAGTATCTGTAGTAATTTCCTCTCTGCTTTGTTTTTAAGAAATCTGTGTACACACACATACACAGGGACATATACACACACACATAAAAACAGAGGGGTATTTCTGCCCTCCCTCTCTCTCTCCACAGGTAGGAATGCATATAAGACTTTAAATAATTAATGGGTAGCTCCTGTTCCTAATAGCAGCATAGAAAGGCTGATACTTAAAATAAAATGGTCTAGACATTGTCCGAGTGTGCAGACAGAAGAGCAAGGCAGGTAATACAAATTCTGGACTTGGCTTCTCATATGAGAGATGAACTTGAACACCTAACTCCTAGTAGTATTCTTTCAAATTTTCTGCTTTCCATTTCTGTCCTAACGCCCACTTCAAACCAGCAGATTGAACAAGAGGCACTTTGGCACTTCTGAGGAGCAAGATCTTTACAACTTTTGTTGCTTTTGCAGATAAATTCTAAAGGGATTTTTTTTTATATTAAATACTGTGCTTTTATTTTTTTTTCAGTTTTTGCACCTTGATAATAATGCAGATAATTCCTGAGAGCAGCTCTCCTTTCTCACTAAATGAACATGAGAAAAACAAGGCTATTATTGCTTGATCCTTGCAAAGTCTGTCATAAGAAAGAGTTTGCCCTTGCCTTTAAATACAATAGTTTAGCACAGTATGATTGAGATTTTTTTTTATTTCTCTCTGCACCTCTTTCTGTTATGGAGAAATCAAGGCAACAATATGCTGATGCTTTACTGTGCTAACAAGAATAAGAAAAGTATTCAAGCTGGTGTTCAACAAGGAAAAGATGTTTTCAATATTTTTGTTATATGGAAAGCAGCTTTAAGGTGTTTTCAGAATTGTTTGCAGGTCAGTAAATCACTGAGGACATAATCCTTTCACCCCATGTTGCTGATAGCATAAGGTCCTTCCTACACTCACTGGGAGAAAGAAGACCACCACGGTGCTGTCTAATTGACAGTGTGGGTCTTGGGAGAGTGCCTGGGGAATGAACAAATCACAAGTTGTTCTCTGTATTGTTGGGCCACTACTCCTTCAATATTTCTAGGCAGCAGTCTGCATGTTATTAAAACAAAAATATACCGAAAGATGCTTTAATACTCGTGTTTCAGCTATGTCACCCAACAGAAAAAGAGAATGGCAATGGAATTGCACAAGGACTATGGTAAACTAAGTCATGGTCTGGCACTTGAACAACTGCTGCCTTTCAGTTTTGGTTTATTCAAATCTAGCAGGTGGTTTTCAGTTATGCATTTCATATTATCTCTATTTAGACTTGTGTATAGCATAAAATAATGTTATATGTCAAATTTTGCCCTTGGGTGAACATTAGTATTTCTGGTTGACTTCAGCAGGAGCTGCAACCAAACATTCTAATAAAAGAACTCTGCTTTAGACCTAAAACATCTTTTGATGCATTGCATATTTCAGGAATGTGCATATACCTGCTTTCAAAGTACAGAAGTTACAGGGATTATTAACAAGCCTCTTTCACTTGACCTTGGAAAACCAAACAGAAGGAGCTAAATACCATGTGGGAATAAGAGGCCAATGTTTGAGCACTTTTGAGATCCCAGGTCCTGAAATCCACTGCCACCTTACCAAAGCATTTAGGATTTTGTAAGTCTGTGTGGACAATTAACACTCTAGCCAGAGCACAGTGGTCTTAAACATCAGCTGCCTGTAGAAACTGCTATATATATGCTTACTGGGACACTGTAAGTGTTTATATAGTTTTTAAGCTGTATTTTTATTCTTTATGTATAGTAACTGTTCAGTCAAGTTTTCCCTGGGGTTTCTGAATGTAGCTGACAACCTCTGCTGTGGCTTATTGTTGGTACTTAAGAAGCAGAAGACCAGCCTGTGGGAGGCACCTCACCGCTGTCAGCAGTGGAGCTGGCAGAGGAGCTTTTCAGAAATCAAGAATCCTTTCCCCTCTACTTAGACCATATGGCAAAATCTTCCGTTTCATTACAAAGGAGCCATAAGATAAAGGAATTTAAATTGCCAGAGCTAGGAATAATCAATATAGAGAAACCACCTGGAGAAGTTAAAAGGCTGAAGCTGTGTTAGGTATTTTGCAGCAGATTCTGATGGTATTTTTATGCTGTTTTAAATGGGTGAAGTGGGATTGCCTGCTTGCTTTTAAACTGGAGTCACAGCTGTCAGTAAACTGAAGCTGGAGCAGAAAATGTTTCTATGTTTCGACAAGTTTTTTCATTAATGGGAAGGAGAATTCCCAGTGCCTGATGTAGAACTTGGACCAAGCTTGCCATCCTGACTGGGGTACTGGAGTTATTAGGTGCAGAATTTGCCTTTTGGGCACCATGGCTGTTGAGCATGAGTAGCAAATCAAAAGCTTCACAAGTGCCCAGTCTTTAGAGTGTCCACTTTGGATGTGAGAAACCCAATTTGAGTTTTTTTCAGAAAATCAGCCTAAGTAGGGATTTTAGAGCAGGTCTGCTAGCTGTCTTGTTTCCTTAGGTGTCTGTTACTGTGTGAGAATTGACACTGAATAGATGCTGAACTGAGATAGAGAAATGCTTCAGCAATTTGTGGTAGCTGTTTATTGATCAAGCTGGTGTTAGCATCAGTTTGAAAAACAACAAGAATTTGCTGCTTTAGTGACTAACAAAAGTTGCATTAAATCAGAGGATGTGAACAGATAAACTCCTGTTTATATTTTTATTTTTTCCTTGCTTTGCTTTTCCTTACTGATACAACAGCTATGCCTTGAAATAATTGTTTTTATTCAAGCTGTGACCCTGTTTAGTAACTTGCAAATAAATGGTCATATTCCCAATTTGTACAATAAATCAGTAAGGAGATTACATTAATGTAATTCCAGGGCTAGCTTTAGTGGTGCGCATGAAGTGCAAGATTGAGTAGTCCTGTCTAGTCCCCTTTGTATAAAGGTAGTTTTCTCCCTTAGAACAAACTTACTGTCTTCTGGGTTATTGGAGTTTTTAACTGCAATGTGTTTTATAAAAGTTTTTCTACAGTTAATTTTTTTTAATATAAAAAAGATGTTAAACACAAAATACAGATAGGAAAAAAAATTAAAATAATATCAACACCCCCAAAGTCTCAAGCTGAATGTCTGGTAAGAAACCAAGAGAAGTTTAATAACTTTTGGAAAATGTCATTATTGTTTTTCAGCCAATGTCCAGTTCTGAATGCACAGGAACTTATAATTTTCAGTTGACTCTTTCATTGTCTTTTAAGGAGGCTTGGTTGCCAAAATATCACAGTTTTGGATCTCTTTCAGCATCAGTGCACCTGTGCTACAGAGGCAGCTGATGCTGCCTTGTTGATGCTGTCCTCTGCCTTCTCAGTCTGGTATTGTTAGATCTCAAAGAGTTTAGAAAATGGCTGATTGCTTTTTCTGTCCTGGCTGTTACTTGGTGCAAGCATTCACCTGTCACCACTATTGCATTTTCCATTGCATCCTTTCTGTACCCGTGCTGCCCCCATTGCTTGAATTTGTCATTTGGTATGATTTTTTTTTTTTTTATGGAGAAGGCAATGCATATATGTTGCTCTCCTGGTATCACACTGACCATGGCTGTTTTTTGTTAACCCAGGAACTATTTTCTGCTTGTCAACAGTAATGTGCAACACTTTGATCTGTATAGCTGGGAAAGCATTAATTTTCAGTGGCACACAGGTGCACTCTTTGTGATAAATTTTTCTACAACTCCATGATACTGAATGTGAAGGGTCTGTGGAATTAGACACTTTCCAGCTGTTGTGAGAATGCTGGGTGCAGGAATGTCTATCCTTTATCAAGTGCCCCTTTGAACTCTTTCAGTGTGAGTGCTGCAGTTACTTGGCTTGACATCAAGAGCAGCATGACATTGCTCTTGCAGTCCCACAAGTGACTTTTTTTCAGCAATTCCTCTTCTCTTCCTTCCCTTGGGACTTTGCCTGATTGTCTTCTTAGCTTGTGTGCTGGATTGTCTCTTCTCACATATGGTTATTTTTGCTAAGGACATCAGGTCCAGGACATTTGTGTCCCTTAAATTTATTGCACATTAATTTCAAATTGCATTTGTACTTGGAAAGAATGAACTGTCTCCATGCTGGAGACATAAAGACCTAAGTAATCAAAGGAGTTTTCCATCTTGCCCTTAATACTTACTTTAAGTTTTAATGTGGCTCTCTTAATTTTTAAATTTTCAGGTACCATGTGGTATCTGCTGAGCTATCGGGCTACTGCGCTCTGTATGGATGTTAGTCCCGTTCCAATTCTGCCAAAATACTGCAGAGCATATTTCTGGGGTCAAAAAAGGGAGATTTCAAGGTGACAATACAGGTATATTTATACACAAACATTGTTTTTTCTGTTCTGTTTTGTCCTTAGCTACTGTTATGTTTAGAAGCCTCATGGTGTTTTCACTGCATGCTCAGTACTTCTGCTATCCCTCATGACTTGGGGAGTTGCCTCTATAACCAGGGGTGACTTATATAACAAATACACCTATTGGCTTCAAGGCAACAGTCTCCATGCTTGCAAACTTGTGTAAGGAAAAGGCTTTCTGAGACTCTCCTCAGTGCATAAATATCAAGTAATTTTCTTAGCAGCAGGCCCCAGTGCTTTAATCCTCACCACCTCTCTTGAGTTGTCCCAAGATGTATGTCAGGAGCTTGATGGTTATGGTGGAGTTTTTCTCCTCAGGAGTCTTGCATTCATTTGGGATTATTTTTATATGGTTTCAAACTGTTGGAACACTCTTGTTATCCATGGACTTTTTTATACAGTGATAGCTTTGTTTTCTTTTACCTTTGTCAGGTAGGGTATTCCTCATACAGGTTTCCAACTATTATTTATACTTAACAGAAGGAATACCTATCACATGATGAATTTTGAGGTATGTGAACAACCTGCTATATTTTAAACAGGGTAGCCCTTCCTGTCTGCCCCCTTCTCTCCTTTTCTCAGTTTTCTCTTTTCTTTGGGAGTAAATATTCACAAACACCATTTAATATAGTGTATAAGATTGGTCCACAGCTAAACTCCAGAGAAATGTTTTGGACTAAAATCCACATGTGTATGTTTCTCTTGCAGTGTGGAACAGTCTTCTAGTTCTGACATGTACATAGCTTTTACATGAGGATTACTCTTTTCCTGTTGTGGAGCTCAGTGCTGCTACTTTTATAAACAGAAGATTATTAAGTACTTCCAGGCCTGTATTATTCTGGATTTCAATTTACAAATGAAACAGAGAGTCAGGATCATTGTTGGTTTTAGATTGGTCTCAGATACTTCTAATTGCTTCCTGATGCCCCAGGATGTTCATATTCTGGCCCCACTTATGTTTTTTGTCTCAAGTGTCTGAGGAAGGATTGATGCTTGCATTGCATAGTGTGCAGTTAATGTGTGCAAGAGCTTCTTCTGTGCTTGAGCCCACCCATCCTGCCTAGTCTAGTGGATGTTTGCAGCTGAAGGGAGAGCAAGGGTGATCCAGTAGCCAGAAACACCCTTGGGGTGGGCAGTCCCCAGATCTACCGTTGCTTCACCCACAGTCCAGGGAAATCACTGCATCCCACTGTAACTCAGTCCATGTCTGTCAAATAGGGCAGTAGACTAACTGTAACTTGAAAGGGTGTTTTCGTCATTAACATGTTAAAGAATGTAAGCTGCTCACCTAATAGGTGGACAAGAATGTAAGCTGCTCAGCTAATAGGTGGACTCAAAACACGGGGGTTGAATGCACAACTTCCAAACATGAAGGCTTTAACTTAAATACATATATATATATATATCCCAGGACCTAGTGTGGTAGTAATTTGCTGTCTGAGTGGTGCATAGAGACTTGTAATATGCACCCTCAGGAATGAGCTATCCTCTGATACTTAGATGGTGAAAATGGGTGGGCATATGTCAAAGATAGCTACTGAATTGAAATGAAAATGGGAGAAAGCTGTGATGCCTTGTGTGCTGAAACAATTGGTGAGAGAAACACTGTGGCTTTCAGCTCACTGCTTTTTCCATTTTCCCTTGGCGGGTTAGAGCTATTTTTAAACTCAGTATCTTTTAAATAATGCATAAGTTAACAATAGAGACTTATAGTACTGGAAAAAACCGCACGAGTGAGCTTAAAAAACCACAGAAAATCCTGCCCAGACTGCTTCCAGGAGGGTCTCTGGGAAGAACAGAGCACACTTGTCTCTTCAGTTTCCAGACATCCCTTTTTTAGAGCAAATCTCCTGTCTTTGAACTGATATTTTTCGTTTGCAAAGTGCCTTCCCGGTCAAAACAACTGAATAAACCCTCTGTTGAGAGGGGTACATCACTCTCTGGGCCGCATATTTTGTGACATAGCACAGCCCAATCTGGCTGTGAAAGTACCCTGGCACCTTTGTATGTCAGGGTGAGTGTGGGGAAAAACCTTTTCTTCTGAGAGTGGTATGCTTGGATGGTTCAGCTGAGCTGTGCAACTGCAGCTACTCTTGTTTTTCCAAGCAACACCAGGTCTGTGGTCCATGTGCTCCATGGCTATCCCATGCACAGCGCCACAGCTCGTATATCCATGGCTGCCTGTGGAAAAGGAAAGCCTAGGAAAGATGGCCAGCAGGAGTGGTTACATCCACATGGCTTTTGCAGCCTGTTTCCACTGGTCACGCTGGTTTCTGTAGCTGGCCCGCATCCATGGGAAGGATCAAGGGAAAGGGGTGGCTGGGAACATTGTCACCACCAGACCAATTTATCTGGCCCTGATGGCTCTGAGAAGAAAGGGATTGCAGGGCCTGAGCTGCTGGGCAGATTAATCATGCTGGCAGCTCAGAGATTCGTGACCTCTGTGGTCAGAGCAGAGTGGAGCTGCAGGAGCCTGGCGTGATCCCCGGCAGCAGGCAGGGACTGCTCAGCTGGGCTGGTCCCTCCTGCAGCCTCCAGGAGCTGCTGGGGCTGGGCTGGAGCCTGCAGCTGCTCTGCTCTGCTCTGCTCCGCTCTGCTCTGCCCAGCAGGGCTCAAGCAGTGCAGTTAGAGGTGAAGCAGGACTGCGAAATTAAGAGTGTTCCCGAGGGATTTGGGTCTGCTGCATTTTTCATGTCATCCACATCTAGTTTTGCTAATGAGACCTCTAACTGAAGGAAAGGGAAAATGCCATGTTCCAGTAATCCTTGTTTACCTTTTTTTCCCCTAAAAAGTGAACTCTAATGATCTTAAGGGGAAAAGGGGAAGAAGTAGAGTATTTAGGGATCCAGTATCAATCATGTAATTTTATTCCCTTTCACTTTTGTCAAATGCTTTTACATTATCTTGTAGACAGTAATAAATATTCATGTGGGTGGAAAGATAGCACTTCTTTTTTTTTTCCCCCCAAGTACATTTGGAAATAATTTGCACTCTGGTTGTCTGGAAAATTACAGTTCTGTGCTGGTTTTCAAATACATTATTTTAATGCTTTGTGAGATATTTTGGGTGAAATGCTTAGTGATTTGGAACTCTTTCACTGTAAGAATTCTTTTTTATCTTTTCCTTTAAATTTCTAAGAATCCGTATATAGCTTTTACTATTGATTGCATTTGGAAGAGAAGGCTTACTAATAAATGTCTGTTCTTAATACACTAATGAATGAATATTAAAGAAATAAAAGTAGTACCAAGTAGTTGTAGCCCAGAAATTGATGTAAAAGATAAAAACCTTTTGCCAGCTCAGCAAATTCCTTTAAGAATATTTGTAATTCCTTTTTGTGCCACTGACAGGGGTGACAATTTGTGATATCTGTTTGATGTAGAAAAATTAAGCATAAAATGGTGGGTGTAGTATATGTAGTTTTTCAGGCTATTGCTCATGTCAGGGGGAGAACTCCTAAGTGTTTCAGGATGAATCTCAGTGGCGAGTTGGAGAACATATTCTTTCATTTACATAGTAACAGTAAGGAATGAGGGCTCAAGTTAAAAATCCATGTGTTGGTTACAAAGCATTTTGTAGAGGTTGTAAAGAAGGGATCAATTTGACTGTATCTTGCAAAATGTGTTGTCCTGTTTTTGTAGCATTGCATGTATGAATCCCTCTGAGTATTTACCCAGATATATAATTGGGCACCTCAAACAGCTGGCGTAGGTGGGTTTTACCTTTTACAGCCTCCCAGGCTGCATGTGTTTCTTGCCTTTCCTCATGCTGAAGGCCTAGGATACGAAAGCTGGTGAGTGTTCCCTGCTGTGCCTCTCATCCAGCTTTAGCTGTATTTTAGGATGCCCAGATGGTCTGCAGCTGTTCCTAGAACCTCTACTTTTCCTCCCCCTTCCTTTGCCCCTTTTTGTCTCATGTTGGATTCTTTCAGAGAACTGCACTCTTGTTTCCTCTCTCTTTGAGCTTGTTGCTATAGGTGAAGTGACACACAACAGTCTTGTGGCCTCTGCCCTGTGACTTGTATAAAGAATTGACACTCCACCTTGGTTTTTCCAAGTTTCCTGGCTTCAAGTGGAGCACTAAATATTGTTCAGGTGAACTGTGTCTTAGGGTTGTATGTTTGTAATTTGTAAAATTACAAATTTGTAATATTTTAGTAATTTCCAGACCTAGAAAGATGCTTTATACCAAAGTCCAAGTTTACATTGAGGAGAAATCTTTGCCCTCAATCTCTAGTCCCAGGACTATGCACAAAAGCTAAAAGATCATGAATGCCTTCATGCTCGGAGAGGTCTTTGTCTCTGAAGATGTTCCCAAGAAAGAAAACTATCTGCAGCATCCCTGGGAAGGTTGTCTGCACTCTGTTCTCAGTTCCTAGGCTTTAAAACTTTGCAGCCTCGTGGTTCAGGAAGCTTGTCTCTCAGACCATGATACCTGGAATGACACCACAGGTAGTGCAGTGGATGATCATATGCCTGTGCCTGTGCCTGAACCTCAGCCCCAGCTATTCTCCCAGGAGAGACTTGGTGTGGCACCTCAGACCTCGTGCTTCTGGCATCTGCACTGGTGCTGCCCTGCAGGGACGCTGTGGGCTTTCTATATAAGCACAGATGGTGACACATAGCCATTTCTTTTTTATGGCAGATGGATTGAAAAGTTCTTATTCTTATTTAGACTGAAATAGAACCTACTGTTAATGTATTTATTTTTTTTTTTTAAATGGATATCCTTCTGGTCCTTGAAGATCTGAGAGGTACAAATCCACTTTGCAGTTCTGGCCAGCTCTAAACTTGTGATGGTAGAAATCTTCCATCTGTAAGACAAGTATTTAAAAGTCTCACCAATTTCAATTGAAATTCTGTCTAATTAGTTTTTGGAGTTGTGTGAATTCTGTTATGAAATTCTACAGTAGGCTTTGCCAGTGATAACCTATTTTCTTATCAAAACTAAAATAAATAATTGCTGTAAGGAGAAGATGATTTTGTATTAGAAAAAAAAGTGTATGTTTGCCAAAAAGCTGTCCAATTTATCAGTTTTTCTGACAAAACCAGCAACAATAATGGAATTTGGGCTTTTTTGGGCAATGGTTTCTTTTTCTTCATGATGGATGAGAAACAGCAACAGTGGGAGGAAAGGCAAACAAAAACATTCTTTAAAAATATTGCAAGAGCTTTTCAAGTCTTGACTTACATAAAAAAATTATACAATATTTTAGCACTTTCACCAACTTTGACTTAAAAAACTAGTTTACTTTTGTGCTTATTGTTTTTGTTGTATTTTATAATTTTGTGCTTATTATTTTGGTTGTATTTTATTTCTGCAAGCTTTTCTTTTTTCTCCCTGGATGAAATACTGCATTCTGTGTTTCATTGACTGATTAGTATGTTGCTGTTACTCGGTCATTGACTTCTCTTTGGTTTTAGTGTAGAACTCTATGCTGCACAACTTGAAAAAATTGAGTTTAAGACAAGAGCTCTATTGTGCTTTTGGAAATGATGTTGTGCAAGTCTAGGATAGTAACTCATGATTTTTTTCCATGTCCTTTTATAAACCCATATCAATAGTATTGCTAAAATATGTATTTGTATCCCGAATAAATTACTTGGGCTCAAGTGGCCAAGTAGCAAAGAATAATTGCTTATTTTGAATTGTTTTCCAATTCATTACAACAAGTTGCTCATTTAGAAAAGATGAATAAGATTCTATTTTGGTGTTTTTTCTCTTATTTAAGTGTCTTTGAAGATTAAAAACGGAATTGCTTGGAGGGGAAAACCAATTTGGAAAAAAATCTTCATACACTCTTTCTCATTAGACAAAGGGGTCTGGTGTTAGTGTGTTGAATTACCACTAGAGAACGGAAACTCCTGATTAAACTGATAAAAGTGTAAAGCTTCTGTGCCATTTATGGTTCATTTAGAGCATGGCAAAGATGGTAACAAAGTAGAGCTTTCTGAGCTTTTACTGTATAGTACTTTCTGTGTTTTAAGATACACTGGAAAATGAAATTAAAGGATTTTGGAAACAAAATTATGATACTGCACAGAACTATATCAACATACTGTGGGCAAGAGCTTTTAAATACATGGTCTGTATTTAGATAGTGTGGAGGGAGAATAGCTTAGGGGGTTTCCTTAAACTTCAGGAATGGGGTCACCCCTGGGACACTGGATTGGTTTTCTCTCTGCTCCTGTCTTTTGCATTTTAGTTTATTTGCAGTTCTACCTCTTGTCACCTTTCTGAGGTGATAGTGTGATAGTATAAATAATACTACTTTATTATAGTACAACTGGAGTATAAATAATATAATAATAAATATATAAGCATGAATAAATACAGAGAATAGCTGTGAATTATAATTAATCATTTTTTCATTGTCATTTCTGTTGAGTGTGAGGCTGGGTTGTGCCTTGCTGTCATGCTCTACTGTACACCAGTGCTTTTGAGTAGCAAGTCTAATTCTACATTTTCTGAATAAGTGCCACCTTCTATTTCATTTTCTGTGAATGAAGCTGAAGCATACACATGGATTCAGGCAGGCATACCCAAGCATACTTGGCATAGGGCCAGTCACTGCAATCTGAAATTGAGATTGCATGAGTGTTGCCTCATCTCAGAGGGTTCAGGCCTTCAGGGCCTGAGTGCCCTTCACTCCCACTCATTTAAGTGGGAATTGGGCAGCTTCACCTTGTGCGTGGTCAGATTAAATGGACTGAAATATGAACTTCATGTCTCAGAACAATATAGTCATCTTGTGCATTGAGAAGATTTCTCAAACAGCTTGCAATACCTTGAATAGCATTTCTTCATCTCCTGCTTCTCATTCTAAGATGAAAATGTTTTCTCTCTTCACCTTGTTCTTAATGTGTGCTTCCTGATGATATTATATATTTATTCTGCAAATGCATTATTAAACGTGAAAGAGCATTTTAGGCTGCAAACTGTTAAAAAGTGAAATGGATGTTTGAGTTAAGGGAGGACACATCTACTCTACTTTTAATTTGTCTAAATAATGTTAATTTTATACTATTTTTAGATATGTCTTAAGACTTAGTAGAGAATATATCACTGCATTTCAGGAGTTTGCTCGTGTTTCTGTTAAATTTAGTTTTATTTGAGGAGATTTCAAACTCAAGTTCAATACAAAAACCAAGCCCATATATATATTTGGATAGATTCTGTGTTAATGTCCATGTCTTCCACAATTAAAAGCTGTGGGGTTTATTGTACCAAAATGAAATAAGCTGTAGAAATGTTGGAATTCTCCATAAGAAATTTGTCTATACCCCAGAGACTGTTAACCTCAATGAAATGAAAGCCTGTTGTATTTAGAAAAGAGTTCTGATCTGTTAAGATTTTTATCCCTTGAAAATATTTCATAAGAAAGTGTAATATCAGTACATTTCAGTGATGACAGGCATTTCTTGTAATGCAGAAGGTGTAGCAGCCCTTTGCTCTGCTCTCTAACCAAAATATGAAAATACAAAATGCTGTTGTATAAAGTCTGAACTCAGTAAGGTGATGATACAGATGTTGGAAGAGCTGGAATCTGCCTGTTCTGCAGTGCATCTGTACCCATCTGCCTCTGGTTTAACCATGCTTTCCCACAAAATAACTTTCCTTTAAACGTGGCTGTATCTTTAGGTCTCCCTTACACATTTGTATTCTCATTTTGAGTGTTTTAACTTACATATTCTTGGCCAAAAATATCAATCTGGAATGCACAATGCTCATTCTGGAGAATGAACTGATTTTCAAAAGTGTTTTTAATAGTGCTTTGTTAATGGATATAATGAATGCTTAGCAGCTCAAAATACCTCATGTGTAAGTTCTTGAGAAAAAATGTCAATTTGGGAATGAAGAGGAAAAAGAACTGACAGTAAGTACAGAAAACTTAAAGCAAAGCCTGTTGTATCTCAGACATGCCAACATTTTCCAGTTAGTCTTGTTTTTTGCTTCCTTTGGTCCAATGAATCACTTGTATGGCACAGAGTAGAAATGATGGAGTTGATTACAATCCAAGTGTAGTCTGAAAAGCAGTTATTAGATTACATATCTTTTTAGAAATACTCCAGTTATACTCCTTGATCTGAATCAAGCAAATCAGGGCTTTGAATGTGAGTGTACCGAGTTGGTTCTTTGGCTATATGGAGGTACTTTAAGGGGGAAACCAACCAACCAACCAACCTCCCAAAATTGTTTTAACTGTTACATTTCGGATTAGGGTTTCACTCTGGAAAAGTTGGGGGAAATTTTTTGGTGTAAAACCATTTGTTGGAAATTGCTGGCCAGCACTTACTAAAAGATATGTTTTCAGGGCATCTGAGGTATCTCAGACATCTTGCTCTGTCCTTACACTCTAATTCTCTACCTGCTATACAGCATAGTTGCTTCCACCTTCACACATTGCTGGTCTATAAGGAAAACAAATGTAAAGGGAAAATGCATTTATTCCTGTGAAAACATTGCTTAAACTTAGTCATGTCTTAATTTTTTTTGTAAATTTCTGATTATGGCAATCAGTGCTTGAGATTACATCACCCTTCCCCAAACACTGACAGCTATATGCAGAGTCAATAAGCTTGGAAGAAAATATTCACCAATGCATGTGTCTTTGTGATTTAAGAAACAGCTATATTTATTTTTCTGAATTGCATTTTAATTCTTATCTCCAAGTATTAAGATAGAGTGCTGCAGGTTTCAGTTGTACTAGCAGATGTACTGAAAATATTCCCATGAAAAAAGCATTACAGAACTGATTAATTGGTTGTAGAATTGTAAATATATCTGGCCCTGAGGTTTTTTTGAGGGGGGGGAAAACGTCTAGGTATATAAAAATATATGTAACCCTGTTTTTCTAACTTAAAAACCATTAGCATTCTTGGAGGTTGGTTAGCTCCAATTTATATTTTAGCTCAGAATTAAATTCTACAGTATTATGCAGAGATTTTGGAATTGCTTTTCTTCTTTGGAAAGCCACATTAGTGTCCCTGATGATTGCTTATCAAATTCATTGCACTCTAGAACCTGAGTCTTGAATCCAGCTTTTATTATAAGCAACACATGACATGTTAGGAGAAATATTTTTAGAAACATAAATAATTTAAAGTACTGAGCAAGATTCTATAAATATGTAGTCTGGATGATAATAAGGATATCCTTATACATTTTTGTACTGAAAAGGAGAATACAGTCTTGAATGTGTGCTTGTCAGTGTGAGCACTGTAGGTATAACCTGTGGTACCCTTTATCTAAATTACTGTTGTCAAAACCACACAGGATGTTCCCTAAGAACTGATGAGCACTGTTGTGAGAGGCTCTTGAACTCTTCCCTGAGGTGCTGGATTGCATTCCCAGAGTATTCCCCTGCCTGATTTTCAGAGGTGCCTAAATTAGGAAGCAAATCTCCCATGGTATTTGTAGTCAGCAGGGAGAGTGTGGGCTCCTGCAGAGGGTGGGCAGGGCAGGAGGCTGGTGGGAGGGTAATGTCTTGCCTTTGCTTTCTCTCTGTCTCTCTGCTGAGTGTGGAGCAGGGCATCCCATAGGGACCAGCCTCCCAGCTGGTGGCCCTGTTTCCCCACGGCTCAGCAGAGTGAAGAAAGGGGAGGATGGATTCCCTGTCTCTTTAGAAAAGTCCTTCTATATCTTTGTTCTGCTGCAGAGGTTCCTTTAGGACACTGGGTTACCTCAGGATGAGGACAAGCGAGGAGCTGGAGCAGTTCTTTTGTTAGAACAGTGTGAGCACATCACTGGGATTGCCAAGCAAAGATGACAGGAGATTTGAAAGTAGGTTTCTTGTAAAAATGCTTGGTCAAATTCAGACTCGTCATTCACTGAATTAAAATTTTAGTTAGAGGCAGCTCTAAGTGCAGAGGCAGACCACAGCTGGAGCCATCTGCACTGACCATGTCCCTGGCTGAGGGGGTGGCTCTGCAGATGTGCTCCCAGCCACAGACCCTTCAGCCAGATGTGCTTCACTTCCCACTTCTGGGTTTGCCAGTGGACCTTGGATGAGCAAGGATGAAAAGGACAGGACTGCAAAGTGGAATGGTGGCTTTCAGAAGTGACACTGAGGTCTCTATCCCCTGTGTCTTTGCTGAGGAGTCTGTTAGAGGCCTGGTGTTGAGGTGCTCTATGAGAGGAGCCATTCAGGATTGGAGTCAAGGACTCTGAGGGGAATATATTATTCTGTGCTCTTCAGGGCAGTTCTGGGTTCTTTCAAGGCTTTCTAACACACTGCTGTGTAGCATTTAAAAGGGTCTGCAGCTGTTCTGCACCTTTAGATTTTGTTTTGTTTTGTTTTTTACTGGAAAAGCTGGCTATGCAATTGCTTTGTGAAAATTAACTCTTTCTAAACAGACTTTTCATCTTGATTTTATTCAGCTGTTTGGAAAGACTTTAACTTGGAGCCCTTTGAAGGAAAAAAAAAGACATATGCCAGAATGGCAGAATATGTTCCTTCTTGCTTCTGCATCTGCTGGAATTGATTGCACACTTCATGTGCTCCTGCAAGGTGCACTTTGCACCATCACTGTAGTGCTTTGCTGTGCCATGTTCAAAATGCCAGATAGTTGCCAGATTGCAAAGAATTCCCAGGTCTGAAAAGCCAGGTGCACAGCCTGACCTGCAGAAAATATGCCAGTCCTGGAAAGAAAAAGGAATAGGTAAGTAACCTCTAAGTCAAGAGGTTAGTTCTTTGAAAAGCAGTGATTGGAAATGCCACACTCAAGTATGAAGATCCCTTTTCATCTTGAAGAGAATATTTCATGATAAAAATAGATTAGATTAATAGATAATAATAAATAATATATTTCTTAGAAATCTATTCTCATTATCAATGGGTGTATAATGTTTCTGTCTATAGTCAAATCGTGGCTGCAAGATGAGAGGGTACAGAAAAAGACAAAATATTCATAACGATTTGCATTATCACAAAAAAGAAAATTTTGAGTCTCTGCTGGAATTATAAGCTTGTTTCACCGTGGCAAGCATTCTGGAGATGTAAGGAGGTGGTGATTCAGATTTAAAACTCAGTGGGAAGAATTCAATATACTTGGATCTGCTTTGACCCTGCCAGTTTTTCCATCCTGGGATATGTATTCTGAAATTTAAACCATGGCTTAGGTGGCAGCATGTGAAGTTAGGGGTGGTTTATTTTTGAGCATGACAGAATAAATCATGTCAAATGCTGAAAATGTCTGTTAACACGTTAGACACAGTGGTAGGCATGCAGGATAAAACAATTTGGTTTTTGTTTGAGTCAAGAAAGACAACATGTAATCTGCTATTTTCTAATCATTAGAGTTTTGAGCTAGAAATCTCCCAACAGACAGTTCTGCAAGCAAGGCTATGGCCTGGTCCTGATTTAAGAGAGGATGACATGAAGGATGAGAATAAAGGGATAGGAAAAATGTGTGATGAAGGAGCAAGAGAAAACAAATAAACAAATTGGATGTCTCGTGCATAGTGTATTGCTGACAGCTGCCTCCTAGGGATGTAAGCTCTATGCTATATAAATTTATATGGATATATAATAAAAATATATAGAAGAACTCTGTGTGTATATATATAAGATATATACATATATATACATGTATATGTGTGTAGAAGAAATTGATGGTAGCAGCAGAGCATCAGCCAGATGAGAACTTCTACCAATGCTGTGTGACTGAATCAGCTACAAACTCTAGAATTTTATTTTTAACTTCTTTTACCAATCAGTGCATCAATTTAGGTGGATTTATGATCACCACTAGTAATGCCAAGGATTTGATCCTGTTCCCTTTCTTACTGCTTAGAAACTAGCCAAGTTATGCCACCTAGCAGCATAACTGGTCTTAATACAGAGTTTTGTTGTCTTGAGGGGTGTTAATATGGGGAGTTTTGTATATAGAGGAATAAAGCTTGTCTTAGGGTATGAAGGATGTGAGACCTGTGATAACAAAAGGGAGAGATATTTGAACCTGCAGGAGTTTTGCTGTAGGATTGTAAGTATGAATTGAATCATAGTCCCATCCGTGAAGCAGCAGATGGAGAACTGTCATAGCTGCATTTACAGAAATGCATCTCCACCTGCAAATGTGGAGCAGCCTCTGCAATGGATGCAGCCAGCAGGGTGATGCTGACCACTGTTGTTCTGTACACCTATTGTAGGTTACGTCTCCTGCATATGAACCATATATTTAAAAGCAATCCTGTGCTAATAGGTGGAAAAATAATTTGCATCCTGTAAGCACAAATGTATTTTCTCTCAGTTTCAGAAAATTACTTTGGATAGAAAAGTAAATTTAAAAGACAAAATTATGGTATTCATTTCACCCTTAGAAACAGTGACAGTGATTAAACACAAAAGAAATAAAACTGCATCCTACCAGTGGCCCATCTGTCCTGGCACTGGAAATGGGAAGTGCTGTGAAAGAGCACATGTGCTGGGCCACTTTCAGTTTCCATTCCACTCACCCCCACAACATCCATGACTGAATGGAGGTGCCAGAAGGCACATCCCTGTGTGTGCCTTTTTTAAAGTACCTTTTTATGAACTCATGGTCCATGACTTCAGTCCCTTTCAGAGACACCTTTTGATACTGTTTGCCTCTGAAGCTTCCTGTGGAAATGTGGTGCAGAGATTCACAACTTGTTGTGTGACATAGTGCTTTCTTTGATCTGTTTCAAATTGATCTTCTAATTTCTTCAAGTACTTCCCTATTTTACTAATGTGGAGTGAGAAGAATAATGGCTTTGCATGAATTCTGTCTATGGCTCACATGATGTTGTAAACCTCTATCATATTCCCCCATCCTCACCCCATCCTCTCTTCAAATTGAAGAGCCTTTTGAGTTTAGAGAGGATGATTTACTTGTAGGTAACACACAGGGAGGCAAAGTAACCTGCTGGGTCATCAGCAATGCCAGAGCCATCAAAAGAGCCAGACAAATTTGACTTGGTACAGCATTAGGAGATGGATTTTTCTGCCTCTGAAGCTAGCTGTACTCTTGTAGTTGTGTATGCTAAATGAAGATTGATGATTGTAAGTTTGAGGGAGC
Source organism: Toxostoma redivivum (assembly GCA_013397375.1). Lineage (NCBI taxonomy): Eukaryota > Metazoa > Chordata > Aves > Passeriformes > Mimidae > Toxostoma > Toxostoma redivivum. The sequence goes on from VXBI01013800.1 coordinate 772,309, forward strand.
TGTGATAATTTATTGGACTGGGGTTAGGTGATTAGTATTGTCTCAGAATCTGGCTCCTGAAGATTCCGTGGTTAAGGGAATCTTGTCTTCCCACTCTTCATTCATTTTTAAGATGTGCCATGAATTTTATTTCACAAGTATTTGTGTCATTTGTCCTGTGTGGATATTTTGAGATATTTTCCCAGTAATGCAGCCTGCTTCTTCAAGAGACTTCTTTCCTTGTCTCTCTTAACAATGTGATTGAAATTTTTTGCTTAGTTTCAAGCTAAAATCCTGGTTCACTCACCACTGAAGTGTGAGACCTTTGACTTCTGGTCCACACAATGATCCATGCTATTAAGGTTTACTTTCTTTATCAAAATAGAGACATTTTAGTGCTACAGGAGGTAATTTCAGCTTCTTGCTCTTTAAATTGCCTGTCACTGAAGATGTTCTTTGTGTCATGACTCATTTTTGCTTAGCTCCTCTACCAAGGAGAAGCTTTTTCAATATCACAGAGTTTCAAGCCATTTCTGTCTTTTTGAAATTCTAACATTTTTCATCTGCAGAACAGTTTCTGGAATCTAGTTCCTAGATTTAAGGTTTGCAATGTTTTAAATTGAAACTATTTTCAGGTCTACCCTTTTCTATAGTTAACATCTTTTGTGAACAAAAATAAAAGGAGTAGTAAGCTTTTTTTTCTGGTCTTTTTTTTTCACTTAAATATCTCAGGTACTTTAATAGTTGATGCAATCACTAGATTAATAAAACCCACAAACTTCTCTGTATCTTTTCATTCTATTTATGTGAATACTCCATATATAAAAACACACTGTTTAAAAGAAATGATTCTCAGTGTCTACTACATAAAAGATTATTGGGGTGTGCAGCCTTTCAGACATTCAGGATAAAATGCAAAGTTCAAGCAGCAGGTAACCATGAGTGTTAGGAGGGCCTAAGTGCTTAGAAGAGAAATGACAGCACAGTGGGGGAAAGCTTTGCTATCATTAAGGGTGCACATTTTAGGATGGGTAAGTTCAATGCCAAACTGTATCTCTCTTGAAGAAATACTGGCTCCTTTTCTAGTCTTCCTTGGCATCATGCTGACATAGGAAGCAGTGGCATGGAAGTGCTGGTTGGCAAGAAGGGGCGGTGGGCTGGGGAGTAAAGGAGGTGTAGGAATGTGACCAGGGAGATGGAAGTAGATATGGTGAGGGGGAGTTTGAGAGAAGGTGATGAAAAGCAGAAGCTGAGGCACAGCATAATTTGGACCCTTTGTATTCCTATTTTCTTCATCTTATTTTTTAAATTTTATTTCTGTAGTTATACACTATTTGTTGTCAGAAGCATGAATTAACTGCCATACTGAATTTGTGCCCTTTGCAGTAGTTGTGCCATGTAATATTTTAAAATACCTTATTTTAAAAAACCCTGTTCATTATATATCATAGCAGATGGTATTTGCCAATTTCAATATTTGTATTAGGAAATATTAATATTGATTCAAGAAATATAATAAAAATATAGTTAATATTTAAGTTGTCATAAAAAATGGAACCTGAAATTATGATTTCAGAGCTACTTTAGCTATGTTTTGTTACTAGTTTATTGGGGTAGGGAGCATTATCCATATTTCCTTAAAACTTAGTGGTAAGGAACTTGTAGTGATATGTGTAAATGGTTAGTTTGTAAGTATGGCTCTTCCTAGCTGCAGAAATTAAATACAAGCTTCTAAGTTTTTTCCCCTGGAAAATGCAAGAAGTATCTGTTCATTGCATTCTCACGAAATTGCCCGTATGGTCATTCAAATAGAGGAGCTCAAACTGAATTGCAAAGATTGTAAAGGACAGGCCAAAAAGTCCATGGTGTGGTAACTATAGATGGAGAGTGGCACCGTAGAATGGCACTGGATATGCTTCAGGTGCAGTTCACAAGCACAAGGCATGTCCAGCAGGATATGGTCATTCCAGCCTGACCCTTCCAACTACAGCTGTGGCTTCACAGGTTTTCCTTGCAGCTATTGTTGTGTACTCTCTCCTTTTTATGCTAATAATAGGAGCCATGTGTGCAACAGAAATTTGGTGAAACTAAGAGGAGGAATGTCTTCAACCTGCTTAAACCTTTTCCCATCAAGAAACGAAGCCAGGTCAGAAATGAAGTACATGCTGTTTGTAAGCCAGAACTGTGAGACTCCTTCTCTAGAGCCAGAGGGGGAGGTCCTGCTCAGGGCTGCAGAGTTGCTCTGCAGTTTGCTGTCTGCACTCGGGTGCAGGGCAGTTTCTCTCCTGTCCTGCAGGCAAAGTAGCAATTAAGGGATGAAGGACCAAGTGCATTTTCAAGTCAGATGGCTTTAGGGATCTTAGTGAGAAGTCCTGGAGAAGAAAAAAAGGGAGCAAATATTAGTATTTGGAAGAACCATCACCAAAGATTCAAGTTGTGTAATTTTGTGAAACGTGAAATTAAGCTCCAGGAAAGGACTTAGAGTGGATACTACTCAGCATTTGTGCATAATACTTTGAGAAATTAACCCATTCTTAAGCCCCTAGTTTATTTTTTAAGAAAGCCTTAAATAGTTAGTAGGAGTAGAAAAATTAAGAAATTTCTTACTCCATTCCCCCTTTCATGTTAGCTTCAACAAGGACAGAAAAGTACGGTAAGAATATTTTAAAAGGGGTGAAACTTCAATTTGTGTAGACAAGAACTGGCTCTTTTTTCTCAGTTGTTTTCTCCTTCCTCTGAGTAGATACTCTGAAAATTGCTGCCATATCTATGGGAAGCAATCTAATTCTGATTGATTAGTCCATTTGGCTAACTTAACAGATACAGTCATTAATTAAATTAACCATCCACATAAAAAGAAATTCAGCAATTCTTCTGATAGGAAGGAGATGAAAGTTTCAGAGCTGTGGCTATTAAAGCAGATTGGTTCATGGAGTGTGGAGATAGCTAATACCCCCTGAAGTGCAAAGAAAGATCATGTACGAGCAGACAGGAGGGGTCTGGTAGGCATGAAGATAAAGGAGAATTAAAGTGTCCCATGTAGTGAGATGCAGAAATCTGCCAGCTAAGTGGCTTTTTTGGGTTTATCTTGCTGTATGTTTTAGTTAGTTCATGGCTGATACTGAAAATGTTCCAGGACTGGAGAGTAATGCAAGATAATAAAAACTGTCCTTTGTACTCTTAGTGACTGACAGATAGAAACATCTATTCTGCTCCCTCTCATCTAGTTTTCAACTTTCTTGCTCTTTGTTTTACAACAAGCATCCTGCCTTATCTTTCTTGGTGTACAGGATGGGCTGTACTAAAAATGTCCTCTGATAGCCACTCCTTCCATAGGTATTATTTCTGTTTAACACTTGTTAGAGGATGCACACTACTGGGGGAAAATATTTCATTTTATGGGAAGCTTCCTCATCTTCATGTGCCTGGTACCCTGACAGTGCCCATTCCTCTTACAGTAGCCTTCTCAAGCATGATGTTGCAGGAGGCTTCCTTCTCACAGCTGGCTCTGCCCCATGGGCTGGCATTAATTGTGCAGTTGATATGGCATCTATCTCTTACCAGTGCCTCCATCATTTCCCTGAACCTGTTCTTTTCTCTTGAAGGCTTCCATATATCTGTTGATAATTTCCTGCTGGCATTCGACCCATCCAGACCTTTCTGCTGATTTCGGCTAAGATCTTGTCTTCCTTTTCAATAATGCATCTTCCCTCAGATCTCTCATTTGATGTCCTTGTCTGGCACCATATTTAATCTGAAATTTCAGGTGTATATAATGGAGAGTTGTGGAGACAAAAGAGGGTGAATAAATCATAAAGAGTTTCTACAGTGTTCAAGGAGACACAGCAATGATACCAAATTGTCATGAAGGCAGTAATTTCTTTTTATTTATAACACTGATGCTGACAAAGATACATTATAGTACTATGTTTATGAACTCCCTTTATTTCTACCTTTCTTAACTTTGTAATTCTTCCTATGGCCCTAAATAAAACCCTATAATTTCTGCTTTTTTTCTTCCATAATTCTTAGACTTCTCAGTCTCTTAAATCTGGAGAGTTAATTTCTGTTCAGAAGCTGGTGATAGGCATTTTCCTTCTCTGTTTGAAAATGAAAGTTTCTATTAAATTTACAGGGATCATTCCCAGGGTTTTTTCCATTTTGTATTCAAATGCAAACCTCTTCCTTTATAAAAATATTTACTTACTTCTTTTTTTTTCTTCTTTTGACCCTAAGTACTTTGTAATCTCTTGTTTTTTCTTTCTGTTTCTTTAAACACTTGACCTATTCTGTCCTCTTTTCTCTTTCTACCACTTTTTTAACCTCTTTTTCTTCCTGGAGCAGCCTCTTTCTGCTGCGGAACCCATCTATATCCAAAGCTAATCTGTTTTCCTGGATTCCCAATCCCAGCTTCGTTTTTGGTAAACCTTTGATTCATGGTGGAATTGAATTGCATGTCTATGCATCTTGGATAAGGATAATTTCCTTAGTTGGGAGCCTATTCTGTAATAAAACTCCCCCAGCTTCTGCCTCTTGTGTACTGCTGTGACTGGGAAGATTGGAAGAGCAAAGAGGAGTTTGCTTATTTTTTTGTTCTGGCCCTTATGCTATTAAGTCTGTATGGGATAGGCTCATATGGACTTTAGATAATGCTTCAAAATGCTGCTGTAAAAAAATGACACTAGTTAATTTGTGTACACTAAAATAACAGACCTCTGACAACAGAATTGCCATTATTAGTGTAGCAGTGTATTTCCTTGTAAAAGCAACAGATCACATGCGCTTTTTTCCTGTGAAATATTTTATTTTTAGGTCTTAACATATGCAGGTTTTTGTCATGCCTTTTCAAAAATTTTGTACCAATGCCTCAGCAAATATTTTTGAAAATCTCATTCTTCAATATTGCCAATTATAGTGTTGGTGTTTTTTTCTATGTGATTTTCTCCATCTCTTCTGTTTCTAAGATTTTTTTCAGGATCTTTTTTTTTTAGCATGCCAGTTTTATTTATAATTAATACTAAAACTATCACTTAAGCTGATGATTTCTAGGATAGATCGGCAACCAAGCTAAATTATTCCTGCTTCATTTCTACCACAGGGAAATGTTTATTTATTTATGTTGAAATGCATATTATTTTAATGCTGATTGTCTTCTCTTGCTTAAATAATTTTTAATCGTGTTTTACAAGTATTTTAATCTAGATTTTTGTGTGTTTTAAAGGAAGGCCTTCTATCAAAATTATGCAGTTCTGTGCCTGTACTGTTAATGCAGACAAACATGACTCCACCTAGGAGGTGATACATTTTGGCCTGAGTTTTTAAGATTGTGTATAATGGTCAGTTTGTTGCTTAGTTTTTAATAGCATTGGTTGTGTTATTGGACCTGCAAGAGTGTTGTGGTTTTTATGATCTTTTCAGTGCTGTGAATCATCATAATAAAGCATAACATGACTTCATTTATGGGTTTTTCTACTGATAAAATATTCTCAGACATATCCTGCCATATTACCTAGGATAGGCTTTAAAAATGTCTCTACATTTCAGATCTGTGGTCTGTTTGCAAGCTGTGGACTCAGTCCCCAGGGGCTGTGCAGGCAGGTGACCTTGTGGTGTTTTCCTTCCAGACAGGCTCATTTTGGGAATCAAGGCACTTGTGACAGAACTTGAGAGGGGTGGGAATGTCAGCAGCTCCCCAACTGTTTCCAGCCCTTTTGTCCTTTAAGTAAGGACTGGGCAGGAAGACAAAATGGATGGACCTGTATAAGAATTGTTCTTTTGGCCTAGTTTGAAAGTAAACACAACTTGGCGAGCCTGGGTATGCTCATCACTGGGGTGATGGGTGGGAGAAGAGGAGCTGCCTGACCATCAGCAGCCCTGTAGCTGAATGTCACAGGACACTGTGTAACCCTGAGGAGACACAGGATCCTTCCAAGGTGCAGGCAGAGCAGCCCAGGCCAGGTCAGAGGGGCTCTTGGCCAACTGCCCAGTCCCAGTAGCCTAGGAGCTGATGGTGAGGGAAAAGTGGAAGAGCTGAGCAAGTGTGTATGAGGCTTCTCCCAAACTAACACTTTGAATAAGGTACAGTTCTGTGTGTTTGGCAGCCCCCATTTACATCCACAAATTTGTCCATTCCCAGCTTGAGCCAGTACAAACTTCTAGCATTCCTGCCTTCTTGCAATATGTTGAACATTGTAATCAGTGGCTATGCCAGAAAAGGTTCTTTTTAACTAGTTTTGAGCTTACTGACCTCTTTTGTTAACTTCTAATTCTTGTGTTGTACAAGGCAGAGAATGATCAATGTCTTTGTTTTCTCATGCCAGACACAATTTCCAGATTTTTGAGAACATAGCATATGATATTCCAGAACATTAAAACATTAACAGCAGTGTCTTTTAAAGAGCAGTAATTTTCTTAGACCCACAAGAGAAGAATCTGTGTTTCTCCTTGTCATCCCTCCAAATACAACTGTAAAGTCCCCCTGAGTTAAGCCATTCTGTTTGATCTGAGTCTATGTACTATATATTTACTTTACTATCTTATATTTTATAATCTCTTGCATCTTTCTTGGCACGAAAACCTTTGTGTCCATCTGATAAAGAGGAGGACATTAGTTTAACTGAGTCGCCCTGAAATAATGAAGAGTAGAAGTAGAGCCCTAAGCTATAAAGGAATCCTTATTAAAGTTATGGAAGCATAAACTTTTGCTGAAATAATGTAGTGAATGCTGGGAAACTATATAGCTAACTTCAGCAAGCTAAACTAAATACATTTTAAGAGAACATCTGTCTAAATTACTAAATCTGGAAAATGCATACAAGACCTTATAGAAGTCTTTGAGCTTCCCTCAGGGCATGAGAATCCTAAATATTTAATATTCACTTCTAAGAAGAATCAGACTGTTGTAATCAGTAACTCCACAGCATCTCTTTTAGCTGCTCCTCAATAATGGGTCATCTGCAGGCAGCTGTGCCAAGCATCAATATACTTATTGACCAGAATTAAAGGGGTTCCCGCTGGTTCTGCAGTGGCCAAGGGAGTCACTCACTCTTTCTTCCACCCTTGTTGAGAGCTGCTCATTCCCTCCTTTGCATCAGCTCTGGAGCTGATTGTACCTCTTGTCAAGCTACCTAAAGCAGCAAAACCATGGTTTTGTTGAGCCCTCCCAAGTGTCCCCTGAGGAGTGGCAGTGCTGACACCGAGAGTGTTTTGATGAGTGTTTGTGCTGACGCAAGGTGGGTTCAGTGCTTCCTCCTGGGGGGACATTGAGACTTCTGCTTGCAGCAGTGACCAGCTGTGAACCTACTGAGTCAGAGGAAATCCCACCTCCATAGACAATTGTCCCAGGGATGCTCCCATTCTGAAATTTGTTTGCATCCCTTGTTTTGTTGCCTCTGTCCCTTACAAAAAACACACAAAGTATTTTTTTTAACATCAATTTTCATTGACTCACTGATAGTCCTTATACCTTTGAGATTCTGCCAGTATCTTCTATAGCTTAATTACTTTTTCCTGTACCTATAAACTGCGGTGCATTCACATTCCCTCACAACTCAATTTTTGCTAGACTTCAGGAGCCTCTCTGTGTTTGCAGGTAATGGAACTTTGTAAGCAAAGCTGTCCAGTGCCTGTCTGCAGTATTTGAAAAGAGGTCTCCTTTGGGCAGTGATATTAATCATACCTCAGCTTGACTGGAAATACATCTTCTTTGATGTATTCTGGGATGACAGTTGTGTTTTCCAGGAAGACATTCTATTGATCTACCAAATCATTTTGCCAGAAACTGGTGTGGTCATGTCCCTCTTCCTTATAAACCAGGCCCTCAAAAAAGAAAAAAAAAAAAAGAAAAAATTAATAGAAATTCCCTCCAGCCCTTAAGTGCATAAATTTGCTGTTGTACGATTAAATTTGATCCTATTTCTAATAATCAATTCTGAAGATCATCCAGGTCTTTCCTATGGGAGTTTTTTCAATCTTTTTTATTTTCCATGCTTTCCAACTTAATGTTATCAGCATATTTCATTGGAATGCTCCTGGGTTTTGTGCCTGGGTAATTAATGCAAATACCAAGCTGGTTGTTTTTAGGGATGGTATTGGAGGACCCATACTTCCATACTGTTTGGGGCTCACTCAGGGCAGTCACCAACGTCTCTGAGCAAAAATGTCCATGATCCTGCTGCCTGTTTGGCCAGGGTAAAGCTCTGGAAAGCTGAGCAGCCACTGCCCTGGGTCTTTCTCTGCTGTTCCTACCCTCCTCATCAGGTCAATTCATGTCTAAGCTCAGGTGTTATGCTGTTTGAAGGAGAAGTACTAAATTTTTGCCTCTTCTGCTGAGCAGGTGTGTGTTCACTTCTTCCTGCTCCATGGCCAACTTGCCTTTTGTCAGGTTTTCTCTAACAAGTCATCATCTTTTCCACCTTAATTGTCACTGAGGTGGAACAATAGCAAGATTTTATACTGATTTAATCTCTGTAAAATTTTGTAGACTTTGAACATGCTTAGTGAAATTTATGTAGATAATGTGGTCTCTTTCAATCTTACCAATTCTGTGATTCTGTGGTTTGCCTTACTAGAAAATAACTATGAGGAAGAGAATTTGACTGGCTTAGCATTAGTAAATACAGCCTGCATTTAGTTTATATATGTTTGCCTCAGGTCTGCTTGTTTTCTCTCCTTGATGTTTGTTCCAAGTCCTTGTGTACTTGGAGGCTGGGATTGCTATTGCCCAGAGCCTTTTCCTCTGGCATTGCCCAAGCTGCAGGGCTCCCAGGGATGTGTACACATGTGCTGTGAGCCTGCCTGGGCTGCAGCTCCTGGGGCCCACAGCTTTGTCTGCCTGTGCAGCGTGGACCTGAGCTCAACTCATTGGTCTCACAAGGTCATGACATTGCTGTGCCATTATGTCCTTTGAAGCATGCCAACACAGCTGCTGTTTTCCCTCAGATTCCAACTGGTTTCCCATCTTTCTGCTTTTTTGCTTTTTTTGAAGTTCACCTAACCTCTGTGCTGTTCACTTTCAGCTGCAAACAGAAAAGTCTCTTGAATTACAGTCAGAGTCAGTCGTTGGTTTTGGATCTTCCATGAAGGAACTCCCCTCAGTCTTCCTTGCCCCATCTTCAGCTGTTAAAAGTGTGTGTATCCCATGCACTGTGTAACTCCATTGGAAATGGTTGTTTCAGTGATTTTTATGAATATTTTAGGGAAATTTTTCCAGATTTTTCCTGTTTCAAATGTAATTGTTTAATTGGTGCTTGCTGAGAGGGAGCACAAGAACATGTACACGAGGCTAATGGTTCTTTTTTTCTTCTTCTTGCAGTGACTTGCTGTCTTCTGAATATCTTGAGAGGCATATCGAACAAGGTGGGAAGACAGTGGAAGTTAAAGTAAGAATTTCCTTTTTATGCTTTTCTTTTTTAATTTGCTTGACATTTGATGTTCATGAAAACTCATATTTTTGTGAAAAGAGGGATAACTGAATTTTCAAGTGATTTATTTTACTATTCTGGGGCAAGCATGTTTCATGTTTTCTAACTTTCAGCTTTAAACAGGGCAAATACACTTCATTGTCAAATTTAGTTCATTAATGTTAATATCAAAATGGTATCTGTGTAAATGTATTCATAGTAGTTCTTTTGGCTAATAAGTGTACTTTACTTTTGATACTTATTGAAGAAAATATTTTTGTGTTTAGTTGTTTGTTTCTTTCTCTGTGTGTTTGTTGGCATGATGACTACAAGATGCTCTTTGTTGCTGTTTTCTTGTGTGAAATGTCCCACAGCATTTGCAGAAGTGTTTTGTTGTTTGTATGCAACATGGCAGATTTTTCTTGAGGACCCTCTATTTGTTAGGACTTTGTAGATATCAGCTAGAATTTTTGCATCAATTGCTGTAGATTACACAGAGTGTTCAGAATTGTATTATATGTGGTATAAGACGGAAACTCTAAACTTGCCTGGCAAGTAAATACTAAGTAAAATTTTGTTCAAAGTTTACATTTTATTAAAAGAAATCCTCCAAATTGTTTTACTAAATCTGAGATCATCTAAATACTTCAAAACAAATGCGTTAATCTCTGCAGTGTGAAAGTGGAATGGAAATGGGAAAAGCAGTCCTTTATCTACTAGATAGCTGAAGATGCAAGTTTCCTTTGGTTTATTCCCTTCTGTCATTTGCAAATAGGAAGTCTGCTCTTCCACTATTATCAAGATAATAGTCTGCATGCATTATCAGACTGAGGCAAACACAAACGTGTTCCATTAAATTGTAAAGACTAATTTCTTAGTCAGCTCTGCTCTGAGAAGTCTTGCTTGACTGAGGTTCAGAATATGAGTCAAAGCAGAAATAAAGATAATAGCTGATATTAATAAGAACAAAACAACCCATTTGTCTGCATTAAGATATATATGCAAGTTAGCTAAGTTAATCCATCCAAGCCCTGTCACTGAATTGTTCCTGATAAGCAAGCCTTAATCAAGCAAGGAAATGTTTGAAATCAGCAGCTCTTCATATCTAAGTACTGTTTAATTGAATGGGAAAGTGATGGGAGGATCAGGCCTTTTAGGGGAAGGGTCAGAAAATGTTCTGGGCAAAACCGCTTCCAGCCTCAAGGGTCACAGAGATTATTTCCCCTTCATTTAGGTGCTGAGCCAGGCTCAGGATATTCCTTCAGGGATGGCTATCACTGCCTTGCTCAGTATTCTCAAATCTGCTTTAAGTAGAGAACTATCATTGCTGCACTGAGCTTGGTGGTTGAGGTGAGCTGAATTGGGAGTGAAAGGGGCTGAAAAGACTGTACTACAAAGGAGAGGGCTTACTGCTGGAGTGGTGAGTTTCCCTCCCCATGCTGCCCTGTACCTTGCATACCCATGGGCAGGGGTGCAGGGGTGGCCAGGCTGTACAGGTGGGCTCCTCTGCCCCTACCACTCTGCTGCTCCAGGAGTTCTGCAGCCAGCAGTTGTATGGAAGCATGCTAGGAAAGGGGATGTGAGGTTTTTGCTTTTTTTGTTGCATATGATTGTGTGGGATTGGCAGGGATGGAAGCAGCTGCTGTGACAAAATGTCAGAAGAGCCTGGTGGCCACAGTCATGGGAACATTTTCATAAAAGTTCAGATACCAAAAGATTTTTGGAAAAGTGCACTGAGTGCACTTAAATACCAAATACTGAGTGAGGCTGATTTCAGTATTCAGTAGCTGTTTAAAAACAAATCTGATTTCCTCTGACCAGTCAGTATTTTCCAGAGCACCCATAAGTTCATTCGAGAACTTTGTTTGTCTGTTGAACAATTTCTGAAAAGACTGGCAGTATCTGTTTGCATTTGAGAAACTGGGCTTTGGTTGTACATCAACTATTTTGAAAATCTTATTGCAATTACAAGAAATTTCCATGATGGTGATTTCTTACCTTCCGTTACTGTGGGAATTGTTTACCATATCTGGTAACATAATTAATGTACTAGATTTTAGGGATTGTGCAGATTGCTTAGATACTTATTTAAAAATAGCTAGTAGAAGGGTGCAACTTATGAATAAATCACAAAACATGCACTCTGCTATGCAGCATATTCCCAAGCAGAAGCTGAAGAGGTATTTCAGAAAGGAGACAGGTTTCTATCAGTTGTTTCAACATGCTGCTCTTCACCCACCTCTGTGCAATTTATCTTGGGCTGTAGGCAGAGACAGAGGCAGCCTGGCAACATCTCTCACGCTGCTTTGGTGGGAGAAATGGTGACAGAAAGAAAATGCCCATCTGCCATGCAGTGCCAGCTGCAGGCTTTGAGCAAGCCTTTTTGTACAGTGAAATGGCCTCCTCTGTTCTTGGCCTTCTTACTGGAGAGGTGTATTTTAAAATATGTGCAGACTCCCCCTTGCATTTCTGTGTGCAAGAAGACTGCACAGACACTCAAATCATTGGTGCTGCTGTGTGCCACCAGCAACATGGGAGAAGACAGGAGCTCTGAGCCACTGTGAAGGCAGCTGTACCTACATGCAGCAGTTTGGGAATGTGTCTGGAAAGCAGATCCTGCCTCGGCTCATAAGAAATGTGGAGTTGATAACTACTTTTTCCACTCCACCCCCTCTCCTTCTCTCCCAGCAAAACTTCCTGTGCTGTAAAATACATATGGATCTTCTGCCATTACTGAGGATGCTTCAAAGAGGAGAGGGGGGAAGGGAAAGGGAGAAATGTTTATATCATAAAAAAATACCACTTTTTCATAGCAAAGGGATTTTTTACTGTGAGAAGAGTCCTCAGTTTAACATACCTTTTCATCATAGGAGGAAGTTACATTACATTTGATTTCTGCATAATTATTAGTACATTAGACCATTGTGAAGGTGAAACATATTACACATGTTTTTGCAGGGTGCCAGCATTTAACTGCTGCAGGGGAGAGGCTTCTTGTTAATTTGGCATAGTTAGGCAGCACCTAAGACCTTCTTATTAAACCAGCAGCAGAGTGCAATGCCTAAGAAAAACAAAAGGAGGTAGGTATTTGAATTATTTCAGAGTTTCCCCCTCCTTTACTGTACATCATGTCTCTACTGGGAAAGCAGCAGTGTTGGCCTAAATTCCTTCTGGTAGCAAAGAGAATAATCAATTAATAAGAAGAGAAAAACCCTTCTTGGCATTGCCTCTTCCTGATTGTGTCATTCCAGACCATCCTATGCTCACAGCACATCAATACTCAACCTGTGTATACCTAATGTTGTTGCAATATATCTCTGTGTCCTTTTATCTCTCTCCTGGTTTTTTTTGGTTGTCATTCTGTCACTGATGCTGTCAGTGAGATGAAAGGCAAAAAACAGCTATAGTGCTGAGTAATTCACATTGCTGGATTTTTCACCCTCAAAAGGAACAACTGATATCTATTCAGTGATATTTTCTCAATAAAATGTTTCTGTTTTCAGAGTGTGTAGAAATAAATGCTTCTGCTTGTATCCCCCCAAAACAATGGACACTTCTATGAGTTCTTAGGAAATTGCTTTCTGAAAAAATTGAGCTGTGAAAATAATTCAGTCAGAAAACTTGCACAGGTAGAGATGTGGTAGATAAATACGAGAAAAGTTTGATTACATGTTTAAATATGACTAGAAGGAACTATATTTCATAGGCAGTCCTTAAAGTCTGAAATTCTTTAGTGTGGCAGTGTAAACACAGCATGTGTATTACGGGCACAAGATTACAGTGAGAGTGCTTACAGCATAAACCACTGCTTTTTGCTTCAGCCTCGCAGCACATTCATTTGATAGCATCAAACAAGATGAATGGAGATATACCAAATGCTAGGTACTGTTTTTCTCTGCTGCAGCATTAAAAGAGGAGCTTTGGCCAGGCTTGTCCCGTGGCTGTGCTGAGCCCTGCAGTGCTCAGACCATGCCCCTGGGCTTTCTTCAAAGCACCCCCAGCCATCCTGTCCAGCTGGGGTGCCCCAGCACAGCCTCCTGCTCTGTGGGGCCCCAGCAGAGGAACCATCACTGGAGTTTGGCCAATGGGGGGTAGGGGACATTTGGGGCAAATGCATTTTAATGCTGCACAGCGAAGCAGAGCTGTTAGCTTGCAAAAATAGTTATTATGTTGTGTGCATTGTTTGACTAGTAGTGTGTGCAAGATGACTTATTGTAGCTTACAGCTATTTTAATGCTTCTGCACAAGAGGGGAAAATTACTGTTCTTGCTGTGCTTAAAACCTTGGCTAGTGTGTGCCATGATGTGTATTTGAAGGGCTCTTTAAATGCCCCTTTTAAGGGAAAATTATATATAAGGGAGAAAAATGTTAAAATCTTGAAAGACTAGAGGAGGCTGAGTACCTTTGATATGGTAGATATTGTTTTTTTTGTGAAAATTTGTCCTTCAAATCTGCTCTGCTCAAGCAGATGTTAAATACAGTCCCTTGACCGAGGGCAGTGAGTGTCTGTGCACACCTGTGCCTGTGTTTGATAAGACCTTATCCCAGGTAGCATTTCAACATTTCATTGTTATCTCCACAGGTACAAATTGATTATAAGTCTACAATAATTTGTAGTGCTGACAGATTAAACACTTAACCAGTGAGCAGGTAATTTTAATTATTAACTACTATGTTTCCAGTCTTAAGCAAGGTGCTTCTAACTATCATCTCCCAGTTAGGGCACTCCCTGTCTGAGAAGAATCTCTAATTATTCTTCAGGTTTTGGTAACTCACCATTTTGTAGCCAAAGAGGAAGGTGTTTCAGTTGCCAGGGAAGCCTGTATGCTAAACAGCCTTTTCTGTAAGAGATTACATTTTCTCCTGAAAAGCAGAGTGCCGGTTGGGCTGGCAGAGGATGGGATGGGAGTGCAGGAAGACTCAGCCTCAGATGGGAGGCTGGAGCCTGGGCTGGTGGGGAGCTCTGTGTGCATGTACCTGAAACTTGTACAGCCTGCTGATGAAAATTGAAAAGGAACAAATCATAAATAATGCAGGAATTATATATGCCTGTTTCTGGCAGAGCTTTTTTGTCTGCATCCAGAGACTAGAGAAGCTGTTATTATCAGAAAAATCATTCTCTATCTTATTTGAGAGAAGACTTCCAATAAGGATTTCTGTAACGTTGTCAGATCTCCTCTCTCTTATGCCCTCCACAGAGCCCTGCTGTCCTCATGGCAAATTACTAACAAATCTAGGCCATAATCTACTTTTTAGTGATAGCAGTAATCTAACTGAAGAAGAGCTGATGGGGAGTCTGTCAGTCTGACACAGTTTAGCAGGAGGTTCCTGCAAGGTTGATCTTTAGAGTGCTCTCATCAAATGTTTTCATTAATGACTTATGTTTAAAAAAGTATGTGAATATTAATGATGTTTGCCAACAGTGCAAAACTGAGAAGCATTACAATGCACAGAAGAATCAGCTGGAGAACTTTTGACCAATGGAGTAAATAAAGGCCAAATAGAACAAATGGCAGTTTCTTACACTTAGGGACTAATAATAGGAGTTTGTACAATGAAAGTTCCTAAACTGAAAGTTCTACAAGAAGGGGAAGATTGGAGTGTAGTAGTGGAATGGGAATGGCAGGATGGGATATCAAATTACTTCCTCTAGGTTTTGACTAGAATTAATGTTGCTATATGTGTTGTCTCGGTTTAAGAGACA
>VXBI01013806.1:0-32167 GCA_013397375.1 Toxostoma redivivum
GGGCCTGCGAGGGAAAGGGCGGGGACGGGAGGGGCGGAACGCTGCTCGTGGGCGGGGCTTACAGTGGTGGGCGTGGTTTGTAGTTATGGGCGTGGCTTCACCGCCCCAAATCCCGCCCCGTCCCACCCCAATATCCCACTCCGTGGCAGGGACACCTTCCACCGCCAGCCCAGGGTGCTCCAAACCCCGGCCGACCCAACCTTGGACAATTCCAGGGATCCAGGGGCAGCGCAGCTTCTCTGGGCACTCTGTGCCACGGCCTTCCCAGCCTCACAGGAAGGAATTTCTTCCCAATATCCAATCTAAGCCTCCTCTCTGGCAGTGTGAAGCCATTCCCCCTTGTCCTGTCGCTCCAGGTTGTAAATAGTCACTCTCCATTTTTCCATCAGGCTGCCTTCAGGTACTGGAAGGCCACAATTAGGTCCCTCCGAAGCCTTCTCATTTCCAGACTGAACAATCCCGATACCCTCAGCCACTCTTCCTACTCAAAACCAGAGCCAGAATCTCTCTACTTTTCCAGATCCCACAGGAATCTTGTGTTCAAGAAGCAGCTGGATGTGACATTAGTGCTCTGGTGATTAGTCAAAGGCTGACCTCAGTGGTTTTTTCCTATCTAAGTGATTCTGCAAATGCAGACACTGGGAAGTCATAGAATCATTGCCGTTGGCAGAGACCTCCAAGCCCATGCCCACTGGACACATCCCTGAGTCCTGGTCCACCACTGGTCACCATGGAGACAAGTGGCAGGGATGGCGTTTAGCCACCAATGGTGGTGACCCTGTTTTCCATGACTCCAGGGCTGCCTGCCAGTGGCATCACGTGGGAGCTCCACCTCCCTAGAGCCAGAGCAGACTTTGGCCCTGCTGCTCTGGACCCTCAGACCTTGCCCTGCCGGGCTGTAACAACAACTCTGACTCTGAAGCCTTTGGACACGGCAGTGACTGCTCCAGGGACCCCACACTCTGCAGGTAAACTGATGGAAAATGTGTATTCCCATTATTTTTTGGCGGATCCTCCTCAGCTGGTGCTGCAGGGGCAGCTGGGGCGAGTCCCTGTCCCTGGTGGAGGAGCTGACCCTGGTTCCCGAGGGTTATAAAACCACGGCAGATGGGAAGCAGCTCCTGCTGTGCCATTCCAATGACTCATCCCTCCATCCCAGCAAATGTCAGTCCCGCTGTTGTCGCAGCAGAGATGCTGGACTTCACCTCGTCCAAAAAAACCTGTGAGCTGGAATTTATTCCTGCTCCCAGGACCAGCCAAGGAGCCGCACCTGCAGCCCTTCCTCAAACTGGTCTTTGTCCCCTCTCTGCACAGGCAGTGACCACAGGGCTTTTCCAAGGCAGGAGAGCGGTGGGAACCAGAGGATGGAGAGAGGCTGCAGCCCCTTTTTGCAGGCACAATTTACCCACAGCCATTCTCCCAGCTGTTCCTTCAGAAGGGTTTGGGGTGGTGGCACAGCCACCCTCATGTGCAGCCCCAAGGGTGACAATGGTGTGAGGATCCAACCTTGCACTCATCACCTGGCATTGCTCCCTGGAAAACGCTTGCTGCTTCCCATCTTTTTTATCTGTGCCCACCTCTTGCCTCCAGTGGCTGGGAAGGATTGTGAGCTGCTCAGAGCAGGACTGGGTCACTGGGAATGGAGGGTTCACAGTGTCCCTCAGGAGATGGAGCTGTGGTGGGTGCTCCAGCACCTCCCTGGCTGCTCAGCCCGTGGCTGGTGGGACACAGAGGAGGATCCCAAGGCTGTGCCACCCTGTCCCAGGGCAGGACACACCTGGAGCTCCTTGTGCCAGGTGAGGAGAGGCAGCTGAGCTGCAGCTTTTCTGCTGACACAGCCAGAGTGGAGACATTCCCCAGTCACTGTGAGGAACCACCATCCATGATTCCAGCACCTGGTCAGAGCTTGATAAGGACCTGGGAAGCTTTACAAGTAAAACACACAGATGCACCAGGAGGACCTCAGCCCTTCCCTGCTGCTCCAGCAGTGGAGCTGAGGCTCTGCAGGAGCTGATTTTCCCTTGTGCTGTTCCCAGCTTGTCCAGCAGCCTCAGCACTGTCCTTGGAGCCTTCATCCCTTGCAGGAGCCGGAGCCATGCGTGTGGCCATCATCGGGGCCGGGGTGATCGGGCTCTCCAGTGCCCTGTGCATCCATGAGCAGTTCCATGGCCTGGTGCCCTCCCTGGAGCTGGAGGTCTATGCTGACCACTTCACCCCCCACACCACCAGCGATGGGGCAGCTGGGCTGTGGCAGCCCTACCTGAGTGACCACGGCAACCTGCAGGAGACGTAAGGCAGGAGGAGGAGGATGGTGCCATGTCCCTGTCCCTGTGTGCCGTGAGCTGCCCTGGCACAGCTCCATGGGGCTGGCAGAGCCACCACTGCCCCATTCTCATCACAGGCTCTGGAATAAAGAGACGTTTGATCACCTCCTCGGGCAGCTACACTCCCCAGCAGCCAAGGAAATGGGACTTTTCCTCATTTCTGGTTACAACCTGTTCACGGAGCCCGTGCCGGTAAGGAGCACATCACAGCCAGGGCTGGGAAGGGCTCCAGCTCAGCAGCTCCCTGCAGTGGGCAGGGCTGTGCTTCTTCCCAGCCAATGCTTCCCAATATTTCCAAGTCTGCCTTGTGACAGTGCCTGGGACGTGGTGTTTTCTGTGCTCCCGAGGCAATATTGGTGTGAGCCCTAGGAGAGTGGGAGTGACAGAGCCTGTCCAGCTGTCCTGTGTCCCTCTGGGATGGGCTGTGTCCCATGATCCCCCCACAGCTTCCATCCCACGGTCATCCCAGTTCATTAATGATCTCAACTCTTTCTCTGCTGTAGGACCCATCCTGGAAGAACATTGTCCTGGGATTCAGGAACTTGACACCAAAAGAACTCGAACTCTTCCCTGGTTACAGGTATTTTTCAGTCTGTTTTTGGACACTCGGGTAGGACAGTCCTGGATACCTCCAAATACAGCCCTAGAATGGGGCAGTGGGACAAGGAACTGCAGGCATAGAAACATGCTCACTTCTTTAAAACTGCTTCCCTTAAAATAAGTAGGAAACAGCTCAAATGGCCAAAAAAACAGCAACCCAGCACAGAAACCATTCCAGCTCCTGTCTTACCAGTGTCAAAATGGGGGAGGAAAAAAGTAAAAAGGGAGGGAAAATCATGCACCCATGTGAGGAGGGTCCCAGGGGGAATTGGGAAGTGGCTGTCAGGAATGTTGGGGCAGGAGGCTCCTGTAAGTTCTCACAGCTTCCTCTCCTCCTGTTTCAGCTATGGCTGGTTCAACACGGCGCTGATGCTGGAGGGCAGGAGTTACCTGCCATGGCTCACCAACAGGTGAGTGCAGCTGCTCCTGTTTCCTCTGGCTGCAGGTGTGGGTTTTCATCCTGCACATCAGGATAGGGTAGGCAGAGATGCATCGCTGGGAAGCAGGGAAGAAGGTCTGGAATTCCTGTTCATTGCCCCAGTGGGGTCTCACTTGAACAGTGAGTCCAGGAGTGTATTTTTTGCATGACAAAAATGAAAGTAAGGGGATACTTGGAGCTGCATCCAAGCATTTTTGGCTTTGGAAGAATCTGGGGCTTGATTTTATTCCTGTAATTTCTAATGCTGAGCAGGTGTCCTGGTATTGAACATTTGCTTTTAATTTGTCAGTAACAAATGAACTTGTGCTTCCCAGGCTGACACAGAGGGGAGTGAAGTTTTTCCATAAGAAGGTTGAGTCTTTCCAGGAGGTGAGTGGGGATGTGGAGCCAGGGCAGAGGGCACAGTCCCATCCCAGACTGCAGAAGCAGCATCCAGCAGGGAGATGCTGCTCCAGAATATTCCTTCCAGGGGACAGCAGCAAGAATGTGCCAAGATCCAGGAAATAAATTCTACCAGGAAAGAAATAGGGTCTTGGGTATTGAGGGATGGTTGACAGAGAACAGGGCAGAGCATTTATGCAGCATGGATTGGCAGCTTTCCCTGGAATGGCTTGGTGGCACACATGGGGTGTCAGCAGGAGCTGGCTGTGGAAGCTGTGCCCTGGATCTGGCCCTTATGGTTTATCCATTTCCTGACACTTGGCCCATTCAGAAGCAGGAATGTTGTGCATTTGTGTGCTGCTCCCAGCCTGTCCCTCTCTCCTCAGCTGTTTTCCCAGGGTGTGGATGTGGTGCTAAACTGCAGCGGGATGCGTGCGGGGCACCTGCAGCCCGACCCGGAGCTGCAGCCCGGCCGGGGCCAGATCATCAAGGTGAGCTGGGGCAGGCCTAGGGGATTCCCAAAAACCCTTCTGTTACCACGAGGAGAGTCTGTGCCCTCCGGGGAAACATGGGCTTGTGGCTGGATCCACACTGGGATCAGGTGCTGATTCCCAGCAAACACTGCTCGTGTGAAACCAGACAGGATCCCATTCCTGGTTCAGCTCTGGGAATGCCCTCGGTCTCCAAACTGTTTCTCCATAGAGAGCTGAGGGAGGTCAGAGGCACAATGCTGATAATAAAAAGACATAAAATCTTTGGGAGAAGATGGGATTATTTGGAGAAACACAGGCGAGTAGGAAGCTCGTCCCTACCTGCACTCCTGTCTTCCCATCTTCTCAGCACAGGGAACACAGAGCTAAGGGAGGGTCCCATATCTGGACCCTCATGTCCCTCCTGCTGTCCCCAAAGCCTGGCAGCCACTCTCCAGCTCTGACTTCCTCCCTTTCACCTCCCAGGTGCTGGCCCCATGGGTGAAGCATTTCATCATCACTCACAACTTGAAATCTGGGATCTATAACTCTCCTTATGTCATCCCGGGGTAGGTGACAATGGTTGAGGCAGGGCTGGTTGGCACTGGTGACATTCCTCTGTCAGTGTCCCCAAAGCCTCATCTGGGACTTGGCTCCTGCTGGTGTCTGCCAGGCCTGGCTCATCCTGGTGCTTTTCTTGGCTGTGTGGGAGGAGAGCAGAAGGATGTGGGCAGCAGAGCGAGGGAGCTCCCAGTCGGCACAGAGAGCTCCCTGCACCACAGTGCTTCCATGTCCTGTCCTTTTCCAAGGACCAAATCCCACCACAGCAAACTCAATCCTGGCCAAGTCCCCAAAACAGCCAACCCCTGACAGTGGAATGGATATTTTGGGGGAGATCTTTTGTTTTCACATTTATAGCCATCTTTATTATCAACCAAACTGTGGTGCAGCAGCTCAGGGTGGGGCAAGGCACTGCTGATCCATGTTCCTATAAAAACAGGGCAGGAATTCTTTTACTTCATCAAAATCTCCCTGGGAAAGCTCAGCCTTGCCCTCACTGTCCCCATAGCTGCTGGTGAGCCTGGGGGCATCTCACTGGGTTTATCATAGAATCATGGAATATCCTGAGCTGGAAGGGACCACAAGGATCGAGTCCAAGTCCTGGTCCTACCCAAGGAGATACACTATGGGATAAATAAATCCATCTGCTTTTCATCCCAGCTCTGCTTCCTCCCAAGGGCCTGCAGCAACCCTGCCCTGGCAAGGGAGAGGGGTCTTTAAGCTGGAATTTGAATGCTGCATCTTTGGCACTTCCTATTGTCCTAATATTTCAGGCTTAGGCAGTAAGCCAGGATGTAAACAGGAGCTTAGCAGGCTCACAGCCCCCATGCAGTGTATTCTGAGTGATTCCTGATCACAGTCCCAGCCACAGATGAATTCCTCTGCCTGTGCTTGTTTTAGCTTGAGCTGTCAGAGCTGAGCACCAGGCTGATCCCAAAGGAAGGGCTGGATCCAGTGCTCATGTGGAGAGCACCCCTTCCCTGCTGGAGAGCTCAGCCCTGGAGGGTCCCTCCTTCTGTTTTTGCGCTTCCCAGTGATCAAGCAAGGTTTTGGAGGGGTCCAGCCAGTACAGACCCTTCCAGACCCCCCTCAGCCTTAACCTGCCTCTTGTCCTCTGTTAATCCACAGGAGTTTGGGGCAGCAGCAACACCAATGTGTTCTCTGTGTTCCCCTCCAGAGCCATCCTGTTCCTTCCAGCTCTTCCTGAGCCAGGCAGGAGCAGACCTGTTTGATAAGGATGGAATTATCTGTCTGCTTTGCCCAGACAAGGAAGGGCTGACAGGATTTAATGAGTGACTTGCTCATGAGCAGATATGCAGGCACTGCTCTCCGCCTGTTCTGTGTGAGAGTTTTGAGTTTCTTCCACAGGAATATTTTACAGGCTCAGCTTGTAGCAGGATCCAACATCACACTCACACAGTGTCCCTCCATGTGGTGGCCCCACAGGGACAGCTGGGGGCAAGTCACCACCGTGTGTCTCCTTTGGCTCCCGGTGCAGGAGCAAGTTCACAGTCCTGGGAGGGGTTTACCAGCATGGAAACTGGAGTGAGGAGAACAGTGCCAAGGATCACAAATCCATCTGGGACAGCTGCTGCCGCCTGCTCCCGGCTCTCCAGGTGGGTGACGCGACTGCCAGCATGGGGCACAGGGAGCTGGGGGGTTCAGGATGCAGGAATGGGCACTGGGACAAACCACAGGACCTCAATGTTTCCATGAGTTGGGGTTTCTGTGTGTCCATCATGGACACCCAGGGCTCTTCCACCTGGCTGAGAGACAGGCAGGGCTGGGGCTGACACTAAGAGAAGGTTTGTAGGGATAATAATTATTTATGTAGCTGGTAAAAATTAGAACCAGGGCTTTGGGAGGTTGCAGCCCTTTGGTTATGGTGTCCCTACACCTTTAGAGAAGGGTTGTGTGGGGTGAGGCAGGGTTGTGTCCACTCCCAGTGGACACTCCCAGCTGCTGTTATTCCCTGGATTAACAGGAAAGGTGATCTGGGGCTTTGGCACAGGGATTTGCCTCAGCTCCAGGCTGGCATCACCATCCCAAATTGTTCTGCTTGGAGCTGCTGCAGGATGGCAAACCCCCTGTCCCAGCTCATCTCAGGGCTCACCTGATGCTGTGAGGTTTGGCTGGTGGGATTCCAAGGAATGCTGTGCAGTGCTGATGTGCTTTTGCTTTCAGAAGGCAAAAATCCTTGAAGAATGGAGCGGCCTGAGACCAGCACGGCCCTCGGTGCGCCTGGAGCGGGAGAGCATCCGCCTCGGGAATCTCCAGGGAGAGGTACCTGCACAGCCCGGGGCTGAGTGTGATTAATGACCGTGTTAATTGTGCCCCAGTCACCGTGCCCGGGGCAGTGAATAACAAGCCCTGTTCCCGTGATCATCCCTCTCTCCATCTCCCCACCAACAGCGAGGGAATCTTTGAGCCCAGGGATGAAGGTCAGAGATACTGAAACAAATTATTGATGTGGCTGCCCCATCCCTGGGAGTGCTCAGGGATCGGTTGGACAGGGCTTGGAGCAACCTGTGCTAATAGATGTCCCTGCTCCATTGAGAGATTCCCCCCAGCCCATCCTGGGACTCTGTGCTTCTCCTCCAGGTGATTCACAACTATGGCCACGGCGGGTTTGGGATCACCATCCACTGGGGCTGTGCCATGGCGGCAGCGCGGCTTTTTGGGAGCATCCTGCAGGAGAAGCAGCAGCTGGCCACGCCCCCAGGGCCACGCTTATGAGCACCAGCTCCCCTGGAATATGTGACAGCAGTAGCTTAGGAATCACAGCAGAAGGATGGGAACAACACACACAGGCTGCTCGACCCTGCTCCAGCTCTGGCTCTCAGCGTCTCATTTCCATTTCTCTGCCACTTTCCAGATGGCTCTGCTCCCTCCACAACCTGCCTGGAGAAAGGGCTTTCAAATATCAACTAATTATCCATGGCAAAGTGCACCAAGTGCTGTCTGGGATCAGGCTGGGTTCAGCTGAACCCTGGACAAGTCCTGCAGTTCATCTGCACCAGGGGACAGGATGTGAAATGGAGCTGGGGACACCTGAGGTCTGTGCTGGCTGCTCCAACACCCAGTGTGTAATTAGATTTACAGGCTCCCCCCAGGAGGCAAAAGCTCCTTAGTAGGAAGAAGCTCTGAGGCTCCCAGGGAAGTCACAGCAGCTCTGGGAGCACGTGCCTGGGTTACACCAGTTTTCCTCACATTCCTGCCAGGACAAAGCTTGGACCACAGCACCTGCTTAGTGTAGCTGGCACCAGACAGCAGCACTTGCCTAAAATGGCCTTTCCAAACGATGTTTTAGAAACAAAAGCAACTTGTTCCAGCCCTGTGGGCTTGCCAGGCTCTATATATAGCAGAGAGCATAAGAAAATAGCTCTTCTTGTCCCTAAAACTCCCACGGGCCCCTCAGCTTCCCATTTCTCCCAGCTGTGGGACACAGCTCAGAGAGAGAGAGCCTGGCTTGGGAAAGGTTGTGCCTCTCAGAGGAGGAGCAGGACTTTTTGGGGTGTTCAGGGACACTGTTGGGGACCCAACACACTGTTCTGAAGATACAGCCTGGCTGATTTTCCCATGCCACGTGTCTTTCCTGCTTTACAAACCATCCCAGACAGGGCACTGGGTGGTGAGGAAGCCTCAAATCCAAAGGCTGTTCTGAGGCCAGCCCAGTGTCTGGCTCACTCTCCTGTATGGATAAGCCAAGTGTTCCTTACTCATCCATGATGCAGCTCTGCTGATGAATCCATGTGCCAGGAATAGCTCAGCAGCCTGGAATGGGGGATGCCCGAGTGCAGCTCTGTGCTGGGCTTAACAAACACAGCTGGAAACTGGGAGCCACTGCCATGCCCAGTCTGTCCAAAGAAGTTCCAGCTTCCCTGGAAATGTTGCAGTCACTGGGTAGAATCAGGAAAAGGGTAGGAAACGGAAAACAAAGGCTGGAGAAAATTCCCTGCTGATTAATGCTGAACTCAGTGGACTGTGATCCCACCTCAGGAAAAGCCATTCAGGGGAACTGGATCCCCTTGGTTTCACTTATTCCAAATATGGGACATCCAGGAGCACGTTCTCTGCTGTAAATCCAGCCCCAGTTTGGTGATTTGGGGAAAATTCTGCTGGACAAACAGGGGGGTAGGAAATTATTGTACACCTGGCAACAAGCAGCTGATTCTTGTGATCTCAGAGCCTGCAGGAGCCACTGCCCTGTGATCTCACATGGCCTCTGACAAACAGGAATGGGCTGAGCTGTAATTTTATTTGCAGGTTAATTCTGCTTGTTTTCTAAAGGCCTCAATTTAATCTGTGTGACCAATAAAGGGAATGTTCACATCTCTTGTGCATGATGCTTCTTCCTCTTTAGTGATGGCATGGGAAGGGCCTCAAATGCTGAGTCCATGGGAATGTCCCAGGAGCTCATCATTCCATGTCTCCACACACATTTTTCCTAAACATTTCATCCTGGAGGAGTAGGAATCGTCACTCCAAATTCCAAGCAGATCAGGGAACCTGGAATATCATGGTGTGCAGGTCTGTGGTTGCTGACAGTCCCCAGGGCATTAAGAACTCACAGAAATCACAGAAATGTGGATTTGGATGGGAAGGGACCTTGAAGATCATCCAGTCCCAGCACCCTGTCAGGGCAGGGACACCTTCCACTAGCCCAGGTTTCTCCAAGCCCCATCCAACCAAGCCACAGCTTCCCTGGGCAAATTCCCCATGGAGGGATTGAAGTTCACTCCTGAGGCCAGGGAGAGGTCAGGGAATGGGGTCTGGGCAATTCCTGCATGTCCTCTGACACACAGCAAACACCACCTCCCATGTCCAGTGTCAGCACATTTTAGGAACTCCCAGTTCTCCACCAGGATCTCCTGTGACCCAGAACAAAGCTGGAAGCACATCCATTGCCAGGGAAGTCAGCAAACACCAGCTCTGGCACTTGGGAAAATTCCTGCCAGAGCTCAAGGAGCCTTTGGAACACACTCAGGCACAGGGTGGGATTGCTGGGGAGTCTGAGCAGGGCCAGGATTTGGACTGGATAATCCCTGTGGGTCCCTTCCAGCTCAGGATATTCCATGATGGTAAGAATGAGCTTTAGAAATGCCTGAGGATGCCAAAAAGTAACCACAGAAGAAAGAAGATTCCCCTCAGCATTGCCTCAGCCACACAAACCCTTCTAGTTCCCAATTATTTCTGTTCCCAGGAAGGAGGCTCTGCATGCCAGGCTGGGAGCAGGAGGATGGATGCATGCTGGGATGAGAACACCCTGCATTAGCATGAGGAGGATTTGCAGCTTTTTTTTTTCAGTCATTTTGACTCATCCTTGAACCACCTCCTGCCTGTAAATTATTGGGCACCAAAATAAGAATATCAGTGACAAGGCAGAGGAAAATAGGGTTGGGCACTTAATTATGGTTTAGAAAAATGATAGGGAAATGAAGGGTTTATATTAAAATGTAAATTAGTGGAAGGAATCCTCCCTGCCCCAAAGTCCAAACACATGTGGAACCACCTGATGCCAACATACCCAGGGAAGAGGCCAAACTGGCTGAGGTTTAGTGTCTAAACTGAATTAAATATGAAAAACAATTACAGATTTAAGAGAATTTAAAAAAATCTTTGAATCCCAGAATGGTTTGGGTGGGAAGGGACCCTGAAGCTCATCCAGTCCCACCCCCTGCCACGAGGTGGGACAATTTCCATTATCCCAGGCTGCTCCAAGTCCTGTCCAACCTTGCCTGGAACACTTCCAGAGATGGAGCATCCACAATATTCTGCTGTAGTGAGGTTACTTACAATGGGAACAGGAATCCTGTGACTTTCCTTTACATCTAAATGCACAAAACAAACAGAAAATGAGTCAGGCCTGCAGAGTGCTGAGCCCTGTAGCTCAAACCTCTGAACACCAAAACAAAAAAAAAAAATTGCAAAGTTATGACCCCTCCTAAACACCCCCTAAAAGAGCCAAAAACTTATTTCCTGAAAAAACTATTTATTTGTTTAACATAAAATATCTAATGTGGACTTCAACTTTCCAATGCCACGTTGGGAAACAGGAACCAGAGGAGTATTTTACAACAAGCTTGAGATACACCAAGTTTTTCAACATTAAAATGTAAATCCAGCTTAGAAACTGTACATTCAGACATGGAAACATTCGCTGCTCTTTCAGCAAGTATTTGGGAATAACAAATCATTCCATCCAAGCACACTTGGGGAATTACATTCCCACGCCAGCTTGGCACGTTGATATCTTGGACACTTGATATCTGAATAAATAAAACTGAATCCCACCATTCTGTTTGAATTCCAAAGGATCTCACTTTGCAGTTTGAAATGAAGCAGTTGCAGTAATTCCTTTGCCAGTGAAAAATACTCGGTGTGGAAAAGGATTCTTTGGAAGTTTATTTTGTACCTAAGTGGTGCTGCCCTACTGACAAAATCTGTTGGTGGTGATTTGTAAGTGGTGTGGGTCAACCCCAGTGTTCTCAGTGAACAAGCTAAAATGGCCTTCTCTTATTAATTACATGCAAATTCCTGCAAATCCTGAATTCTAGCTCCATTTCTCCAGTGCCCACTGGGCTCCTGCTGAATTCAGCCAGGTGGGCTCCTACCTCTCCCTTTCATCCAGCTGATCCAAAGCCCATGGATATCCACAGGAGATTTCCCCAGATTTCAGTAAGTTTTGGATCAAGCTTTAACAAAATCAAAGACCCAGCAAGACCAATTTTAGTATTTCTATCATTAAATAGATTTTTTTAGTGCAGAATTCATACAAAGTGAAAAGCAAAAACGCCTTCCATTTTTTGGTTAACACTGTAAATGTCAAAGGTTAAAACTGATCTATTCAACAGCTTGGAAAATGTTGCATTCCCAATAAATCTTTACCTGGGAAGTAGCTTATCTGTAGGATCCAGCTGTGTATGAACAGATAAACTTCACCTAAAACTCTCTAAAGGCTGTTGAATGCAATTCTTTAAAACTGCTGAATATTCACCTAAAAAATGAAGTGAGATGTGAATATTAACCCTGGGAAAGCAGAATTTTAACTCAAGGCATTGAGTAACAAACTGGGCCATGGTGGAGGTTCCTTCAGGCCAGGCCTGTCCTGCACTTTGGATTCTGTCACCTCTACCTAGTCTCAGTTCCAGAGTTTTGGGATGCAAACACAGCTCATGGCAAGCCCAAGGAAGGAAGCATGGAAGCACCTGGGGAGCTGGAATGGCCTCGAGGGCCTCCAGCAGCAGGAGGGTGAGGATGGGATGTCAGAGCTGTCACTGAGGGGTGAACAGCCTGACTGTGCAAAGGCAAACCCAGCCCCACAGATCCCAGCTCCAGTACATCCCAGCTCACTGGCCACACCTGTGGGGTGATATCTGATTAAATCCATCCAGGATCTGCTCCCTCACTGCTGTGTCCCATATCCAGCACATCAGCCAATCCAAGTGAAAGCAGAGAGGTTCCCCATCCCTGGAAGTCTTCAAAGTCAGGTTTGGATGGGGCTTGGAACAACCTGGTCTAGTGGAAAGTGTCCCTGCCCACGGCAGGGGGTGGGACTGGATGAGCTTTAAGGTCTCCTCAACCCCAAATCATTTTGGAATTCTGGTATTCCATGGAACAAATCCCTCTGGCTCTGCTCCAGGCTGCCCCAGGCACACAGGGAGAATGAGCCAACTCCAGCCTGGCAGGAGGTGAACAAATGAGATGTGGTTGCTGTCAGAGAGCCCTGTTTGTTTACTGGGATCAGCTGGAGCTTGATCTTGGTGGAGCATGAGGACACAGGGACAGGGGACACAGAGGGACCCAACCCAGCTGGAAGGGACAGAGGGTTCTGTGCCATCACCCACAGCTGAGCCCAGGGATCCCTTGGGAGCTGAAATAATTTTCATCTCGCTGGGAAAAGCCAAGTTTGCCCTTTTCCACCAACCATTCCTGGAACCCTTCACTGAGTCACCATCCTCCAGTGGGACTGGATGGACACTCGGTGCCTGGGCAAACTCCATTCTCAGCAGAACATCCCCCCTCACACAAGTTCAACAACCTCTTTGGCCTTCTCCATCAGCCTGAGTTTCCTGGCTTTCTTTAGGGAATTACCCACTCCTGCTTTCCCCTCAGTCTCCAAATGAGCAGCCTGGCACGTGGTGGAGCATTGCAGTGACTCAGAGCTGTGACCCTCAGTGACAGCCATGCCCCCCAGTGCTCACTTGTACTGCATTAAACATGGATTTGGAGACCTATTCCTGACCCCAGCAATGGCACCTGCTTCCCAGGATATTTAAAATGTTCAACTGTAAAAAATGTTTTGCACATTTACCTGGGTTCAGGTTTATCTGCTCATAAACCCCTACTGCTTCCACAGCCTCACCAAGTCCATCTCACCCACATTTGGTTGTGTATCCCAAGGTCTGGAATCCTGAAAATCCACTGAGACCTGGATGAGGCACATCTCAGATCCCTACACATTCCCACAGACTCTGGCACCTGACTTGTGCCCAGGGACAGGTTTGTGACAAACCAGACGAGCTTGTCCTCACCTGAGCTCTGCTACATTCCCTGACAAGAGCAGGGTCACCCCTTGAGAAGCACACCTGAAGGAGGATGTTCCTCATCCAAGGTCACTGCAGATGGGCTCTTCCCATGGTTTTGTTCATTTATTCCAGCTACATTCCTTTGTCAGCAGTCAGTGTGCAATCAGCAGGAAAGGTCCTGCCCAGCTCTCAGGGAGTGGCTCCACCCCAACATCAGCGCTCCCAACTCCAGCTGGGGTCACCTCACAGCGAGGATGTGTCCAGGTAATGGAGCAGGGACACACCTGGATCCACACAGAGAACCCCAGGAGTGAGAACCTCCCCACTCCAAGCAACAGACAGAGAGCTCAAGGTCCCTGGCAATGCCAGAGAAGTCCAATTCTGCTCCAAGACATGAGGATTTACACATTGGACTTGATGAGCTTGGAGCTTTTTTCCAACCTTAATGACTCAGTGGTTTACATTTCTGCTACAAGGTCCCAGCTTTGCAGCAAACACCACCCTCCCTGCTCCAACTACCCACCTGGGATGGGAGAAACAGTCAGGAATCAGTTTCCAAGCAATCCACTCTCCAGGAACAAAACCCAACTAGAAAGCCTGGGCTGGTTTGCCAGAACCACATTTTGGGGGTGGTTTTGATGGCTAAAAGTGCAAGGCAGGCATTTAATCCATAGTGTAGGGATGGAATCCACCCTGTGCCAGGCCAGGGCCACACTAAACATGAACCTCTTGGTTTTAGGCATCAAGAGCTCAGTGTTTGAATGACAGCTTATGCTGGGCTGCAGTCACTTGGCATTTGCTTGGCACGGGACATTTTAAGCTGAAGAGCTGACCATGCAAGCACGACAGACTGAAGAGAAACCCCTCCTGCTAAACTTCCCAAGGATATCTGGATCAAAGGCCTCTCCATCCAGAAAGTTTTTATGAGTGTGAGCAAAGAGCAGCAGAAACACAATTTGCTGAGGTTCAACCCAAACTCCTGCAGTTTGACACATGACGTTGGCAGTGATGGTGGTCAGCTTTCCATGCTTCAGGCTCGGAGGTTTTGTGAGACATCTTGCTCCTGTCCTTCATTCTTCCAGCAGGTTTCCATGTCCCATCATTCCTGTGATTCCCCTGGGGAATGAGATCCTCTGCCCACCATCTCCTGGCCCCATTCCTTGTGGCTGGACTCCTGGAGGCCACGGCCCTTGGTCTCAATGGGCAGGAAGCAGGAGGCCAGGGCAGCCAGCAGGCAGCAGCCACTGTAAACCAGCAGAGTCAGATAGACTGAGGATTCCAACATCACCTGCAGGGAAAAAAAAGGCAGAGAATGCAAAACAGCACCTCAGCATGGAAATACACACACTGATGGAGCAATAGAAAGTTTAATTGTGGTATTGGGAATAAAGTTTAACTTGAAGCTTCTGGATAGGAGGCAGATTTTATAGATTATTTTATAGATTGTGCCAGGACAAGGGACAGTGGTTTTAAACTCTCGGAGGGAAGGGGGGGGCTGGATTTTAGGAAGGAATTCTTCCCTGTGAGGGTGGGGGGTCCTGGCACTGGTTGCCCAAAGAAGCTGTGGCTGCTCCATCCCTGGAAATGTCCAAGGATGGAGCTTGGAGCAACCTGGCATAGTGGAAGAAAAGCAGATTCTACATCACCTTCATAAATCATGGAATTGCTAAAGCTGGAAAAGACCTCCAAGACCATCAGTCCAAGCTTCCTGTGCCTCCAATCTCAGAGAACAGATTTACCTGTGCAATGAATGGGGTTATGAGGGCTCCCACCCTGGCCATTCCACTGCACGTTCCCAGGCCCAAAGCACGTGTGGCTGTGGGATAAACCTGTGGATAAAACATCATCCCATCAATCCCAGGGGGAACTTTTCCTCCTTCCACTGCTAAATCAATAGGATAATAAGTGGTGCCACAGCACATTCTGTCAGACAATGACAGTATGATCTACAGCTCCAGTCTGGGGTGAGGTCCATTGAGAACAGGCCATCAAAATGACTTCCCCACCCTGTTCTCACTCCCCTTGAATATTCCCATCACAAGAACCCCCTTACCTCAGGAGTGTAAACATAGGCAGCCTGAAATCCTCCTGAAATAAAAGCTCTTGCAATGAAGAGCAGCACAGTAAGAACATTTCTGTGAGAAGAAAGAGGAGAGCAGAGTTTGGGAATGTTGAATATGATCTGCTGGGCTCACTTGGAATTCACTTTTACTTCCCTCCCAAACTCTGGTGAGAAAACCTAACCCTTCTCCAGCTGAGCACGACCATCCCACAGCTTTTCAAACCACCACTCCCACCACAACCAACAGAGGACATGGATAAATCTTTTACTCTTTTGCTCCCTGGACTCACCTTCCAACACAGAGAAAGAGCAGGAGGCTGCAGAAGGAGAAGACAAGGAAGGACAGGGCCATGGTTTTCTTGCGGCCGATGCGGTCGATGATCCACAGGGTCACCAGCACACCTGTGGGAAGAGGCCAGGACACCCTTGGGAACCCAGCAAAGTAGGGCTGCAGCAGATTTAACACAGCCTGGATGGTTTAGATTGAGAATTTTGGCCTCTCTTTCCAATCCTTTGCTGGCCCCAGGCAGGGCTGTGGGATGGATTGCTGCTGGTGTGTGTGAAAACAGGAATTGTGTGTCCCAGCTGCTGACTCCTTGCTCCCAGATCCACAAATCCACACTCCCAGCCAGGGATTGCTGATGTGAATGCCTACAACACCTCTCATGGCTCACTGGAAGAACTTCTAGCCATTGTTCCCTGCTGGATTTAAGAATGTGGTATTTTCTTTCTGTTCTCTTTAGATGTTTCACCAAATTATTTCTCCCCTGCTTTTTGATAGGAAATGGATCAAGCTCAGTAAATCTCACTGTTAAGTCTTCCCTCCAATGCAATTTTCCCAGAATCTTTTGAAAGCTGATGCACAGCAGGAGTGGGGATTATTCCAGCATCAGTGTCACATCCAGAGGCACCCTTCAATATTTCTCACTCCCACCTCAGTGTGTGTGAGGATCAAACCAGACCTTTCAGCCACACCACCACTCCAAGGTTCCCACTCTTTTTTTCTGGGAATCCTTCCCAAAATGACTGCTTGGCAGCACACTCCTCTTAGGAATGACTGTGCATATTTCTCATTCATACTTGCAAATTATCATTCATTAAATGGCTTCTCCTCGAGCTTTTAGCCCTGAAATGATGATCCAGAAGAGTGAAAATACCCTGATCCCTGTCTCTGGTGTTGTTTCAATCAGATGGACACTGGGACATCCCCTCCATCTGGAGGATCAGTGGCTCTTTCACACTATTTTGCTTGTCCTGTGCCAGACTGTCCATTGAAATTTGCCTGAAAGTCACAGGATCAGGACTGATGGATGATTTAGGGAGCAAGTTCTCCATGGATTCACTGTACTCATCATCCTTTGAAAATACTTCTGGATAGAAATTCCAGTGTTTCTGCCCCTTTGATTGAGTTGGTTTTCCTCCTCCTGAAGTGTTGCTGGCTTGGAACAGACAGAGGGGCCATTCCAGAGCAATGACTGATTTTTTTCTGGAGTGATCCCAGGGCAGGGAGAATCCACAGCTACAGCAAGGAGCTCTGAGTGCTGTGGGAAGCATCAGGCCAGACATCCCAGCTCCATTTCTGCTGCCAGAGCCCATTCCCACAACCCTGAGCCATTCCAAGGTGCATCTCACTGCCCCTTACCAGGGAATTCTGACAGGGTTGTCCAGAGCAGGTCAGTGTAATCTTCCTCTGTCAGGTACTCACAGGTCAGGCTGCACTTGGCTTTTACTTCCTGCCTTCTGCTGGATACTGCAGGGAAAAAAAAGCACAAATATTTAATATATTTTAAGCAAACTCTTCCCTGTTTACCTCCCTGCTGGGTCTCTCACTTTTACTGCTGAAATTTAGGAAGAGATGGACTGGGATGGATTCACTGCACTCACTACTCCTTAAAATACCTCTGGAAAGTTGTTTAGGGATAGAAATTCAAGTGATTCTGCCACTTTGATTTAATTGTTATTTCTCTTCTGAATGCCTGATGTGCTGCTGGGATGGAATTCAGAGTCAGAGGGGCATTGAAGAGCAATGCTTGGTGATTTTGCCTGGAAACACTGAACATTTATCATGTTTTCTGTGACAGGATGTCTCAGCTCAGTAAAAATTCCACCTCCTTATCAGCTGTACAGCCTGAATTATTTTCCAGTCCAGGGCTCAGGACAGAATTAACTCCAATAATTCAGTTTCTCCCAACACGAATTGGGATCCCAACACTTCCTACACTCTGAGAATACTGAATAACTCCATGTCCTTATAAAAACAAGGGTTTTTAAGGGCTACATCCTCCCCTGGGGGGGCAAACCTGAGTCAGAGCTCTCAGAGCTCATCACTGCTGTTCAACCCTGGAACCTGGGGCTGCTCCAACACCCCCCATCCACTTTTTATAATTTCCCAACTTCCAGGCAGTTTTCCCTAATTGCAAGTGTTCTAAATGCAATCATTCCTCCCCTGGGGAATCAAACTGTTCAAGCCTCTCCTTAACTCAGTCAAAGCTCCTTTTTTTCCCCAAAACAATTCTACAACACAAAGGATGTTGATTTCCCACCATTATCTTTTTTCTCAGCAGGTTTTCCCATCTTGAGAACCCAGGAGCTCCACAGCAGGAGCTTTTCTCTCTCAGAACTAATTAGACCTGTCAAATCTGCAAATTTGTATTTATCCAATCATATTTTTTTTAATCAAGAAGAACAGATAACAGGTCTGCCTTGAGGGCTGTCTTGCTGTTTGACATTTTGGGCTCAAAACCACTGCAAGACCTCTCTGCACTGGGCAGAGATGAGGAAATATTTAAAATAAAGTAATCTTAAAACTCAGCCACATTCCTTTTCCAAACCACCAGCAGAAAGTGATCTAATAAAAGATATTCCAGCAGTTTTAACAGGACATATTAAAAAAAAAAAAAGATGGAGCAATACTCACTGCTGCAAACATCTCCTGCTTGGAAGAACTCTGTAGTTAATAAAACTAACCCATAATATGAAAATGCATTGGAAAACCTGCAAGGAAGCAAATGGGAAAGGAAGTTTCAGCTGGTCAAACTTAAAAGAAACACCACAAATCCAAAGTGCTGCCTCAAAGCTATTTCAGCATTCAGAAAATTAAAGGGCAATTTGACTGGGAATGCTTGGGTGGTTGAATAAATTACAAATCAATACAGGTTGGGTTTTTTTTTTGTTTGGTTGTTTTTTTCTAAGCAGGAAATTGCTGTATTTGAGTCAAATCCCTTCAATAAAACCCATTTAGAGCTGTGCTGGCACTGAACCTTTAGGTTTTCTCTTACCAAATAAACCAGAGCAACAACGTGGTCCAGCGGAAATGGGGGGTGAAAAGATCCCTCATTTTGCCTCTGTCCTCCTGTTGGGAACAAGCAGAAGTTGGATGATGAGGGACAGCTAAAGTGTCAAATTTCATTTTGTCTCATGAGCTCAGATCCAAGAATTCTGATCTGAGCCCTTCAACAACCTCAAGGTTTGGTTTTTCTTTAACAACAGTGAGGTTAAATACCATTAATGCCCATTTAAAAGCTGGTTTTCACTTCTAAGTAAGAAATAAGTCTTCCTCAGTGGGAAAGAGGCCTAAATGACCAAACCTCATTTTTCCTGCCTAGCTGAGACATTAAAATTGAACAGAACACTGATGATTTGCTTACAACCCCCCTGAGTTTCATTGTTCTGGAGGTGCCTGGGACCTGCACGTACCTGCCTGGAAACCACCAGCTTTCCCAAGGGCATTGGAGCTCCATTTTCTGTGGCAATCCTCTTCAAAGTGGCCAGAGCTTTCTCCTGGTTCCCAGACAACACATCATACCTGGCACTTTCTGGCAGCCACTAAGGGAGCAGAGCAGGTCACACACACAGGAGGGTGTCACAACCAGCAATAAACTCTGGCATTTTCCTCGGGGGAATCTCAGTGACTCCAGCAGATTCTCACATGACAAAGGATTACAGAACTAAGCTTGAAGAATTCCAAGAAAGAATTCCAAGAGTCATCTCAACAGGCTTTAAAAACTGCAACTCCCCACTTTCCCCATGAAGTCAGAACCCTTTCCCTTCCATTCCTTTGGGTTTATCCTTGAGAACTTCTGGGTATTTTTGCAGGTTTTTTCCATTATCCCTTCTATGTAGGCAAAGCATCCAGGGCAGATAACAAGATGATCCTGGCATTCCAAAATTTATGGGTTTAAGCTCCTTTTAATTTAGAACAAGCTTATGATCACCTGGATAACTGAAGGTATTCCTGAAAAACGGAGGAATTAAAAATGGCTGCTAAACCACCTGACAAGGACATTTATCTATGAGGAGATTGAGTACTTGGCAAAGATATCACCTAATAAATAATAAAATATGAAATATATCACTGAAGCTCAGGTTTAACTTATTTTGGAATCTGAGCTGCACTCTGCAGATCCTTTCTCTCATTTGGGAGGATTTTAAGGTGAAATTTTGTTTTAAAATTGACAAAATCGAAACAGAATTTAGGGAAATCGCAACAGCTTTTGATAAAATATTGATTCCACTGAGATTAGTTGAAACAAAGTCATTAAATTGGAGAGGGTTCCAGGCCTGATTTCACGAAATTCCAGCCCTCCATTGTGCTCCAGCAATTACAGTCACATCAACACAACTCTCCCTGGAATGTTTTTCCCAGCACTCTGTTGAAACTGCATTTTTTGGTCATTATTTCAGTTATTTCACAGAAAACACCACCAGAAAGCTCAAAACTCCTGATTTCCTTCAGCTGGGTCACAGAATGGGGTAGAGGAGAGGGAATTGCAGGAATTCACATGAATCCTTGAGGAATACCTACAAAACACAGGCCAGCAAAGAGCAGGAGTGGGAGGGCAGAGAGGATGAGGAGCCAGCGCCAGCCGAGCGTGGGCATCACCACCACAGCCAGGAGCACTTCAAACACAGTCCCAAGGGCCCAGAACACCTGGAAGAGGGAAAACCAACAGAAAAATGAGGAGTGGAGTGCTCCCAAGGCATCTTCTTTGGAACATTCTAGACTGTGCTCACCAGGGATGGCTGGAGAGAGAAATT
The DNA here is from genome assembly GCA_013397375.1 of Toxostoma redivivum. NCBI lineage: Eukaryota > Metazoa > Chordata > Aves > Passeriformes > Mimidae > Toxostoma > Toxostoma redivivum. Next base: position 20,403 of record VXBI01013806.1, read on the forward strand.
CCAGGGCTGCGAATTCTGCTGTAAAATGTTCCAAGGACAAAATTCTGCCCTGAGTGACTCTGATGTGTTTGGATGAAAATGTGCAGCTGAATTTAGCATTGAATTTGTGGAGCTGTCAGCTCTCCAAATCCATCACTGAGATGCATTTTACCACAAATTCATGGACACCCAATGCCCCTCTTGTGCTCACTCTACAGCCCTGGGTGTAAAATGATTTGGAAAAAGGAAATTCAACACAAAGAGTGGAGTGTGACAGGAAAACTTTCTGCTGCTTTTGGAGCTGGGCTGGTAGCAGAGCTCAGGAGTGATTCAGTTCCACACCAAGGTGGACAGGCCAGGTCTGGCTGCAGCTCTGAGGGGATTTCCAGGCAGGAGGATGGAAGGGATGTGACAACCAGAGGATTTGTTCCTCAAGGATCAGAATGAATCCACTCACCTCTATTAATAAAATGCATTTTGCTCTGGCTTTCATTGGAAGGAACTCAGCATATAAAGTTACCCTAAAAGAGGGAACAGAGAGGAAAATGTCAGCACAGAGAGGGAAATCAGACAGCAGAGGTTCAAACATCCCTCTTGCCTTTAAATAAAGCTGCCAAACCCAGAGCAGCAACTCAGAGCTCCATCTATCCCCAGAACCAGCCAGGCTGTGACACAGGATCACACTCCCCTTCCATCCCAGAACAAGCCCTTCAACATTGCAAGACAGGACACAATTTGCTCTTTTTATGTGGTTTTGTGACCCCATAGTCATCAGTTAAATGCAGATCTTGATGTTCATGTTTTCATAGCCCTGCTGTGAGCCAGAGCACCATTGAAAATATCTTTTTATCTGGTATTTTCAGTGTGGTCCATCAGAATTCAATGCTAACTCTTGCTAAATAAAGGATTTCTTCAGGGCTTTACAGCTGGCTCAGAGAATTCCCATCCACCTCCTATGCCAGGGTTCAATTCTCCAAGAGGGGAATGCTTTCATGTCACTGGTATAAAATAATTTACATTCTTTTATTGTGGGATTCAAAGAGCAACCACTGAGGCTTTGTTTCATGCCTGTGCCAAGGAGTGATGGCAAAGCTCCTCCAGGAGGAATTCCTGAAGAGGAATTCAGGCAGCAGCCAGTCCAGGCTCTGTCATCTCCTTCAAACTGGGAAGGTTTGGCTTTGCTCTGTTTGCATTCCATGGACTCAGCCTGTTCCTGCCTCCAAACTCCTCAGGCTTCCTTTGAGGTTTTGGGACAAAATTCCTGGTAACTTAAAGAGTGGATTGATCTCTGAGGAGCTGCCCAGTCAATGGAAAGTGTAAAGTTCCACAATATTTCATTCAAGCAGAGATTTAGAGAACTCAAATCATGTCTTCAAGTGTAGCTCAGGTCCCTCTGCAGTGCAGAGAAAACAGGAGCTGGTGAATGACCCCAGCAGAAGAAGGACATGGAATTGCTGGAGCCAATCCAGAGGAGGAAATGACACTCAGTCCATGGAGATCCAGGCACTCACCTCCAAAATCACACAGCTTAAGGATATTAGAAAGGAGCTACTTTTCCTGCTTCATCCATGTTTACCCCTCTGTCAAATAAATCCCTGTTATAGTTAGAACTCAGGGAGGATGGGATACACTTGGAGATCTGAAAATGGATCTGTTTTTTCCCTCATGAAGGCACAGAACCTCAGTGAGCCAAGTCCAGTGGCCCTGGCTGGGCTGCACCTGCAGCTCTGGATTTTTCATCTGGCAGTGGCCATGGAAAAGCCCCTGCCTTGCCTTGGGAAGGAATCTGTGAGCCATCAATCCAAGCCAGGCTCTGCCTGCTCCAAAAAAGCACCTCCAGGAGGCAAAATATCAATTATTGGTAAGGATAAAAGACTACAGAGAGAGAGAATGGCTGTGCCCTTCCCTTTACATTTATAATTAAAAACCTAGAGCTGGGTTATTTATTGTAGGTAGAAAATTTATGGATCCCTCTCTTCAGTGAAAGGAACCACACAATGATAGAGAAATATCCTGACACTTCCTTTTCCTTCTGAGCCATCCCAGCACCTCCAGTGCTCCAGGTCTGAGCTGTGTGGGTTTGAAATTCCAGCCCAGGGTGAGATGGGGAAGTTCAGGCTCTAACTGAACAATAATCTGGGGTTTTACAATCAGAGTCAGGGCTCTAAGTGCTGGTGTTTAGGGCATGACCTGCCTTGCAACAAGATCAAGGTTTGGGGTGGCTGAACAGAGACAAAACTTCAATCTGACATGAGAATTTTATACCAAAGAAAGAGAAATGAGGAATTTTGGATTGGTGAATATTTACTTACGACTGAGGCACTCCTCCAATGCCAAAGCCCACCAGGCCCCTCAGCACCAGGATCCAGCTGTAAATGGGAGCAAATCCACTGAGGATCCCATAGTAGAGTGTCCACAGCACGCTGATCTTTAGGCCCTGTGTTCAGCAAGAGTTAAAAATCACTGTAAGACAAATTAAAGTGTAAAAAGAGCTTCAAATGCCTTCTATTTCATAGGAGCTCAATTCTGGACGTGCTTAATGCTGCTTTGTGCATGTGGATATTTGGGAACACGGAATCCTGGAATGGTTTGGATTGGAAGGGACCTTAAAGCTCATCCCATTCACCCCCTGCCATGGGCAGGGGCACCTTCCACTATCCCAGGGTGCTCCAACCTGGCCTTGGACACTTCCAGGGATGAGGCAGCCAGAGTTCCTCTGGGCACCCCCTGCCAGTTGCACTGAAATGTCCACACTGCAGAAATATTGGGATATATCCCAGACTTACTGTTTTCCTCCCATATTGGTCTGAAATGTTTCCCCAGAGCGTGGAGCTGGACATCATTCCCACAAACACCACCTGTGGAACAGCAGGAAAGAAATCTTTCCCTTAACAAGTGAAAATTCCAGTGTGACAGACACAGAACACAAATTTCCAGTGAATCCAGAACATTTCAGCCCAAAACAGAGTGAGATGTGCAGGAGGCCAGAGAATGGTTTGGGTTGGAAAGGACCTTAAAGATCACCCAGTTCTCTCTGGGTTGGAGCAAGGAAGCAACAAGGTCCCTCCTCAAGTCAGCTTTGCACTAAAAAAATCCATCAGTGACAACTCAGACAATCCCAGTCTGGCCTGGACTGGGAACACTGGTATTGTCCCATTGTGAATCCAGCCCTGGAAGACACAGAGCTCTCCAGGTCCAAGGAAAATATTCCTGAATAAAAGCTAAGGAGCTGTTGGCTGAGATCTGCAGGACTCTCCTCCAGCCTCCTACCACCATCCTCAGCAGCTCCCAGGTTTGAATGGGGATAAAATTACATCTTAAAAGTTTACAAAAGTCTGAAGTGTGAAAGAAACCTTTTCAGAGGTGACACTTTTGCTGAGCTGCAAGAAAGACCCTCTGCATCCAGGGATGGGACATTCATGGGATTCAAGGACACCATTTCCATCTGCTGAGCATTTGAACCATTTTACACAAACAAAAGCCATTAAAACTAAAGGAGAGAGAAATTCAGGGAATAAAATTCCTGCATTCAGCAGTGGCCCATGATGAGAGCAGGGTTCCCAAATTTGTTTTCTTATCCCTAAAGGCATTGCAGGATTCCAACATCACAGCACCATCCTTGGAGGTGGTGTTGGGAGATCTCTGCTTCCAAACATCACTGGATAATCCCAGAATTATTTAGGCTGGAAAATATCTCTGATATCATGGAGTCCAACCTCAAAAATCAACTGTTTGTTTTCTCTCAGAGCTCTCAGTCTATCAGAGAGCTTAAATGTGGGGAGAGAGAAACATTAGCAAGCAAAATAAACAAAATTTACCAACTTTTAAAAAATTAATCAAATAATTTGAATTTTGGGATGAATCTGAGAGAATTCATAGTTTTTTCTGGAAATTACATGAGCCTAAAACCTGCAAAATGCCCTCAGTTCTCACTGAACTTTGTTACTTCAATATTTAAAAAAGCTACAAATCTTTTTTAAACAAAACTCCTATAAACTTCCAAGCTGAAGGCAATGTGCAAAGGCCACGAGGAGATTTAATTTTGGGGATACAAAGCAAAATGCCTGGATAAGAATGATGGTGAAAGCTCAGGGGAGACAGGAGCTGTCAGGTGTTTTTCCTACCGAGGTGAGCAATGCAACTTGCCAGCTGGGTAAGCGCCACTCACAGTGCAGCTGAGGAGCAAGGATACTTAAAATCATCATTTCCATGGCATCTGCCATCTGCAGGGGGAAAAGAAAGCAAAAATCAACAATTGTCTGCAAATTAGGAGGATTAGGAGTTGATAATAGGCCTCAGTGACATTTCTGTGCTGTTCACACCTTGTGGTTGAAGAAAATATTTAACATTTAATATTTAAACTCATTTCTGGTGTCAGCATGTTTAGTAGCTCTGGCAGAGAGGATCCAAAGAGCTAAATCCAAAGATTTTGAGGAGATTTGGCTGGTCAGTGGCACAGGTTCAGTCAGTTCCATAGTGCAAATTCCAGCTTTCAGCACCTTCACACATGGATTCAGTCACGAATTGTTTAATACCTTGCAACTTATTCCCTTAAACACTCCTGGGTTTGCATAGATCACCTGGAAACCAAATTCCACAGATGATTTAGGGTCTAAACCACGGCAGATTCCAACTTTTTACATGGATAAAAGCCAGCAAATGCAGCTCCAGGTATCAGGATCCTAAAATATACCACAGGAGTGGAACACAGAGCTTCAGAAAGAGCAGAAAAATGGAATCCAAGACTTTTTTGTTGTTGATATCAAGGTTAAAAGTGGAAGTTCTGGGTTGCTGCTCCTCTGAAACTGAGATTACAGCAATCCTGACTGATACAGACAACTGAGATGGCAGCTGATGGGAGGAAAGTGGCAAAATCACTGCAAGAAACCTCAGGTTCTGCAGGAGCAGCCTGGAACCTCTCTCACTTGAGACCAAATTGAAGTGGAGAATCAAAATGGTTTTCCAAACCCAGATCTATAAGAACTTCAGAGACAGAGAAATCCATCATTGCCCCTCACAACAAGGCTGGTGCTGCTGTCATTTTAGAATTTCCAGTGAAATTCCTGCTTTATTGTACATTTATCTGCTTGGAGACTCTCTGCCCTCATTATTTGGAATTCCTGAGATTCTCTAAGTGATGATCATGGACTGATCCTGATCCCAATTACTTGCCCATGCCAATCCAGTAATGACAGAGAGCTTCCACTGGAACTTCCCAAATCCAATGGCTTCCACCGCATCTTCCACCATGAAAGTATCTGGAAAGAAAACAATTCCAGTGGATTCCTTCCTTAAAAAATATAGAGAGAGAATTTTCTGGTTTCATTACTAGTTAATTGGCAAATCTGCTGAGATCTCAAATATATAACAAAGTTGCTTAGTTATTATACAATTCCTACTCAGGAAATACTCTGTGTTCTTGCAAAGCCAAAATAATTTTAATTATTCTTAGAATATTTTAGTGCTGTGGAGGTAAATCAGTGTGGCACCCACAAATCCAGCCCATGTTCAGCCTCTTCCTCCTGGGAGTGACTCCTCCAGGCACTGAAGTGCAGCTTTCTGAGAGGAGAAACAGCTCTGCCCCAGCCCACAGCAGTGCTGGGAGCTGCAGGGAATATTTCAGTGCAACCTCTCATTATCTAAATCAAGAATTTCTCCAAAACACACAAATCTTAAACCCTACTTCTGTTAAAAATGCTGCTGGTTGTTTTCCACCCACTGCCATGACCTCTTTAGTTTGTTCCAGCTGAAGGTGCTGAGATGTCTCAAATTCCTTGGCTCAAATGCAAAATGAAATGACCAAGAAAAGCACATTTTGATATTTGAGTTGATTAAATCAATTAAAGTCTCACAGTTTCAACACTTGCATCAGTTTGAAAAGGACATTCCTCAGAAAAGCCTTGGCTCAGAGCTGTGAGATGCCCACAACAACACAGACCAGGAGGAAACCAAACAAAACCCAAGGGATAAAGCACAGCAGAGAAATTCAGAAATAAGATTAATACCGAATTTTCCCTCTGTGCTAAGACAAACCCAGTATCTCTCATCCTCCTAAAGCAGTGATGCCTCCAGGCAGGAAGCAGAGGTTGGATGGACATTCCTGTTGTCCTCTGGGAAAAGAGGAGCAGGGAACTCTGCAGATCCAGCTCAGCCTTGAAGGAGAGCCGGGTGTAGCTGCTCCAGGAGGAACTCAGGCAAATTCCAGCGAGGAACAGGGCTGGCAGCTGGATCCACAACTCCCTAACAGGAGTATCCAGCACTGGGGACACCAAAAGGAGCACAGGGAGCATCCCACGGGGAATGGGCTGAACAAACCACGATTTTCAGGTCAAACAGAATCTCCTTGAGTTATTATTTTTATCTGGGGATCCCTAACTTCTCCAAACTCCCCGTACCCAGCCTGGCATGAAGAGATCCCACCTTTCCTCCACCAAACAAGCAGGAAATCAAGAGCCCTGCTCACCATCCGTGGGGTTGGCGAATTCCTTGGGCACCGCAGCTCCATCCCCCAGCTCCACGGGCTCCAGCTCTGTCCTCACCCCCTCGATCTGCACCTCGTGCTCTCCCGAAATCCCATCCTCCTCCGACCTCGAGCTCTCCCCCGTGCGGCGGAACTTCACCACCCTGAAAGCGCAGAAAGAGGGGTGGATCCTTCCAGCAGTATTTTCCAGCTGGGAGCTGTCTCCAGTCTCCATCGGGAATGCTGGGATTTGTGTTTGGATCTGGTTTTCCTACTTCGGGATGGGATAAAATCCTTGGGTTTGGACATAGAGGCTGTTATTGTGCTATCCACAAAGTTATAAAACCCACAGAGGTCATAAAAATATGATGGAATGTTGCATATTTAATGAGATCCATGTTTTGTGTGCCTGACTTTAATTGGAATTAGGCATTGCTGTGCCATTGAATTTCAGGGGTTTTGTCCTGGCACGAAGAGCCCAAATTCCATTTTCTGAGTTGTTTTTGTGATTAGAAATGAAAGTCCTGAAATGCACCAGAATTTGAAATATTATTTAATGAAATATAATTACCGAGCTCATTCAGGGAATGGATTTTTTTTTTTCCCATCAGGATGCTGATTCTCTGACTCCACTTTCATTTTAAACAGAATTATTTAATATCATGTCATTGATATATCTGATACAATGAAATATCTGTATTTTAAGACCAGAATTTGCTAAACTGACACAGCTTTGATGTTCTGGTCAGAGGGATTTGTTCCCTTCCCACAGAGAAGGTTCTTTTCCCATCTGTGAACTTTTCTGTGGCCAAAATTTTGGGAACAGATCCCTCAAACTTCCTTTACTTTTTCTGCAACACAGCAGAACTTTTACCCCTTGGAAAGTGAAAATCTCTTCGATTTAAGTGAAATAGTTTTGGAGATAAATTAAATTATCACAGAATCACAGGGAGGGACCTTTAAGATCATTCCAGCTTTGGAGGTGATGGATCCTACAAAATCTGAGAATCACAAATCCAGGCAGGGATTGCCACATTCCTCAGCACAGAAAATCAAAATATAGATGTATAATTTAGGGATGTATGAAACAAACGAAGGAAAAAACTCCACAGGGATAATTTCTGTTCCATACCTCCCAAATTTTTCACATCTGGGACATCTCAGGGAGCTGCTGCATGCATTAGCAAAATCTCACAGCACCAAAACACCTGCACTGGAAGGTATTTTGGAACATATTCCCAGGTTTTGTTCTTAAAAATGGGGGGAAAAAAGGTTGATAAAATAATCTCTGATTCTTTTCCCCGACAAGCTGAAGGCATCCTAACTAAGGATTGGAAAAGAGCTGGAGTTCGTTTTCCCAACTTATCAGGAATGTTATGGGACAGGGTGCTCTGTCATTGACACGAGCTCATGAATATTTAACACCAACTTGAAACGTTCCTTCCCTGCCTTGCAGAGCCCATGATTTATAAATAGGAATATGTTGCAAAACACCTGAGAATGGAGCATTAGGAAAAACGGGGTTGGTCCTAAACATTTAAATTTAAAGGTTTTAAATTTTCATTTGGAATTGAGGGAAAAGGAAGGAATTCCTGGGGTTAAAGGCGCCAAAGATTTGATCACGTTTGGGGTTGTTTTTTTTCATAGATCCAGCAACCACATCCCAAAGGCAGAGAGTTCCTGGCAAAAATTAGCATTTTCCTTGTGCGGCAGCGTTTGGCTTTCCAGAAACGCTGGCAATGCCGATGGTCCCCCCCAAACCCACCTTGGCAGGGCAGGTTCTGCTCTGCGATTCCTCCCTGGCGGGGAGGAGGATGGCGAGGAAGAGCCTCCCCAGCACAACGTTATTTACAGATAAACCCCCCTGCAAAGGCGATCCCAAAATCTCCTGGAGCTCCCACGATTTTATCCCAACCTCTGCTGATTTTTTATCACCATCAAATCCACGCCGAGAAAAAAAAAAAAACCAAACGAGATGAGTGAATTTATGTAACAAACAGCTCCTGCATCCCTCGGGATGCTGCACCCGGGCAGCTCCACCGGGAAAATGGCCTTGCTTCCCGGGATCTGAGCCGCTTCCCGGCAGAATTCCCTGGCCCCCGCCGGGATTCCCGCGGCCGGAGGGGCAGGAGCCCCCTCGGCGCTACTCACGGCAGCTGCTTCAGCTGGAACAAATCCTCCTCCATGGCCGGGCGGCGGCTGCGCTCATCGCTCCCGCATGGCGGGCTCGGGATGCGGGCTCGGGATGGAGCGGCTGGAAAGCCTGGAAGGGCTGGAGAGGCTGGACAGCTCCGCTGGAAACGCCGGCCCGCGCGCACCCGCTCGGCTGGGCTGGGCAAAGCTCAGCCTGGCACGGCACAGCTCGACCCGGCTTAGCACGGCTCGGCTGCTTTGGCACAGCTCAGCTCAGTTTGGCTGGTTTGGGTCAGTCGGGCTCAGCTCAGCATGGCTCGGCTTGGTTTGGCACGGCTCGGCACAGCTCGGCTTAGTTTAGCTCAGCTCAGCACAGTTTGGCTCGGATCAGTTCACCCCGACTGGCCATGGCTGGGCCTGGCTTAGTTCAGCTTAGTGCGGTTGGCACAGCTGGGCTCACCTGGACTCAGAGGGTTTGGCTGAGCTCGGCTCAGCTGGGCACGGCTCAGCCGCGGTTCCCGCATTGCCCTAAGCGGGGCTGCCCCGCAGAACGGCTGCACTGGGGAAAATCCCCCGAGCCCAGGCGCTGCCAGCACTGCCCGGGCCGTGTCCCCGAGTGTCACATCCACCGGGACGGGGAACCCCCGGGACACCCTTCCCAGGAGGATTTGCCCTCAATATCCCAACTGCTCCACCACTGCACTGGAACGTTGCGCTGTTTTCTCAGAGCTCTGAGCCACGGCCGCGGGCCGCCGACACCTCGGGCGGGCTCTGAGGGTCGGGCAGCGCGGGGATTCGGCCCGTCACACCGGGAGCGGCCTGTGATCCACAGGGGCCTCCCATCATAGCGGGTGTCACACCAGAAGGTGCCCGTTACCCCGCTGCAGGCCGTTCACACCGGCACGGGCCCGTTACTCCGCTACAGGCCGTTATCACCAGCCGGGCCCACCCCCGGTACCGCCCCCGCTCCGCCCCGGCCCCGCCCGCCGCCATAGCGCTCCCCTCCATAACCGCCCCCCCCGCACCACTTCCGGTATCGCCGCCCAGCCGGTCCGCGCGCTCCTGCCGTCCCCCCGGCGCCGCTCGGCCGCGCGCTCGCGTTCCGGCGCGGCCATGCTGGCAGAGGGGCCGGTGCGGCGGCTGCTGCGGGCGGGGGAGGGGGCCAGGTCTGAGGGGAGGGCTCGGCTGTNNNAGGTCGGAGGGGAGGGCTCGGCTGTGACGGGAGTGGGTCGGAATGGAGCGGGAAAGCCTTGGGATGAGCCGGGAGGGGGCCGGCTCTAAGCGGAGCGGAGCGCGGACGGACGGGGGGGCTCGCGTTGGTCGGGGCAAACCCTGGGCCGGGCGCTTCCTTTCTTCCTTTCCCTCCTTCCCTCACTTTCTTCCTTTCCCTTTCCCTTCTCCCCTTGCCTTTTCCTGCTCCATTTCCCCCATTCCCACATCCCCGTTCCCTTCTCGCCGTGCCCCGGTGAAGGCCGCGGCCTGTCCCGGTTGCCGCAGCCGCTGACGCCGTTCCCGTTTTTCCCGTGGCAGGCACCGAGCCATGCGGAGCTGGGGGGTGCTGGGGGGCGCGGCGGCGGCGCTGGCGGCCGGGATTTACGTCCTGTGGGGCCCCATCACCGGCAGGAAACGGCGCCGGAGAGGTACCGGAGGGGTTGGGAACAAGCCCGACGTGTGCTTTTATCGCGTTTTTCCAGCTGGTCTAAACGCTGTGAAAGCAGCTATTGGTGTTTCCAGCTGCCAGCGGGCAGGGTTGGGTGGGGTTTTGGGAAGGAATTCTTCGCTGGGAGGGTGGGAAGCTCTGGGACAGCTTCTGGAAGGCTGCCCTGGATCCCTGGAAATGTGCAAGGCCAGACTGGATGGGGCTTGGAGCAGCCTGGGGTGGTGGAAGGGGTCCCTGCCCATGGCAGGGGATGGGATGATCTCCAAAATCTCTTCCAAACCGTTCTGGGATTCTGTGAAATGCCAAAAACCAACAGCTGCAAACTCAGCTCCATTTCAACAGAAAGAACTCCCATTTTCCTGTAACTGCAGCACCTTACACTGCATTCCTACTGAAAAACAGGATGTTTCCCTTGGATTTCGTGGTGTGAACTCTTGGAATTCTCTTTTCAGGGCTTGTCCCAGGCCTCCTGAACCTGGGCAACACGTGCTTCATGAATTCCCTGCTCCAGGGCTTGTCCTCCTGCCCTTCCTTCATCAGGTGGCTGGAGGAGTTCACCACACAGTACAGGACAGAGCAGGAAAAATCCCAGGAGCATCACCAACACCTGTCAGTGACTTTGCTGCAGCTCCTCAGAGGTACTGAGACATTTTCCTGTTGTGGCAAACAAAGGATTAAATATTTGAGGAGAAATGTTGTCATTTTTAGCCTCTTTTCCCAAAGAAAGAAGCTCGTGTTGTTTCTATTCCCTATTTTATTTGCCTCTCTAATTTTCAACCCCTTGGCCAAAGCTCAACCACCTTTCACAGAAGGGTTGAATTCTGTAGAATTCAAGAAATCTAGAATTCTAGAAAAAGATTATTAGCAAATAATTTAAGCTTTTTCTTTTTCCTCCTAGCTTACTATCTTCCCAAAAATCTGGGACTATTCAACCACACTTCACAAGGTTTCTGATAAAAATATTAAAGATTTTAAGCTCGAGATGATTCATTTCTGGGCTACATTAATCTCTAACACCATCAAGTGATCCCCTGGATTCCCTCACAAGGTTGTTTTTCAGGGAAATCCCTTGGAAGTTCTGCCTTGGGATGTTCCTGTGGAAGTGGTGTGAGGATGGAGGTGCTTTAACCCTGTCAAACACTGATTTTTACTCATTTTTGGCTCCTCCTGCATTCCCTTCTCCAGTTTTATCCTGCCAGGAGGTGACAGAGGACGATGTCCTGGATGCCAGCTGCCTGCTGGAGGTGCTGAGGATGAACAGGTGGCAGATTTCCTCCTTTGAGGAGCAGGTGAGTGCAGGGAAATCCCCAGTGGGATCCCCCAATTCTGCTTCCACAAACATCCCCAGATATTGGGAATGGGGCTTTCCCTGTGCTGGGATATTCCTCAGGGAATTCCTGGCTGCTTCCAAACCTTGTCATTACCAGCAGGGCCAGGAATATTAAACCAGAACAGATCCAGCCCTGATTTCCCTATGGATAATGAGCTGTGCTCTGCTCCCAGGGATGCACTCCAGGTTTCCAATATTTTCAA